>CAIGRT010104270.1:0-14187 GCA_903798405.1 Fraxinus platypoda | reverse complement strand
GAAGTACCGCAATAAGAAAAGATTGAAAATTTTAAGTGGAATTAAAATGTGATCCAATAAATTAAAAAATATATTGTGAATATAATTACTCATATTCAAATCTTTCTAATCGACAATTTTATCCTTTTTTTAATTTAAAAACAAAAGAAAATTGAAACATAAAAACGGAAAGGTAAAATTATTTATTGGAAACTAGGTGCAACTAAAGGAGGTTTTGTCGGTAGACAATTTACACCATAACTAATTGGTCTATATCTAAGTGGGAGCTTAAGAGTAGATTCTATTCGATTCTACTTAAAAACATTTATTCTTAAAATTGAAAATTGACTGACCCCGATTGAATTCTAAATTTTAATTGCTAGAATAGAAATATGCTATTCACCACTTTTCTCCACCACACACCATCGAACCAAGAAGGACCCAAAGTCGCTCAATTTTTCCCACCCATTATTACTACCTAATTATGTGTAAACAATGCGTTCTTTCATCCTTTCACCTAATTTGATTTTTCATTTACTTTCCTCGTTCAAAATGCTAATTGCTAATTATCACGAAAATTTTGTCGTATAAGCAATCCAACTTGATCGAAAGAACATATACTTGCTCTATTAAATATAGAGATGTATACAATCTTATCTCCATGTCTAGTGTAATGTCATTCTCGTCATTGTGATATTATGTCTTCATTTCGTTTATTTATTAGTTATTAGAAGTTGAACCAAACTCGTTCTACTATCATACATGAAACCAAATAAATATTCATTTTTAAACAGTTCGGTTGGATTCTTGAAAAAGTTAGACTAAACATCTAGTGCCCATCCTTAAAAGAGAGGGTGAGTTTTGAAAACAGCCAAAACAACTTTTTTNTTTTGTTTTCTTTGTAAATTTTAAACTCATTTTTGGAAACTCATTTCTGAAAATAAGTAAGTAAACGTATTTTCAGTGTTTTCGAAAAGTGAAAACTGAAAATGACCTGAAAACAGTAAAGAGAACAGTCAATTATATTTTTAAGAGACAGTTTACCCAATCATTACATAAATAAAGGTTGGGGGATTGAGTCTGCCAAAATATTAGGTTTCTGACCTATTTGCCATAGTTTTAATAGTTTGGTGATCCCAACTGAAATGGCAAAGGTTCATTTCCACGATGTGTTGCACCATTAGCCGCCCATTCACAGCGCGTGAAAAACAAACACAGCACCCATACCATAATCCTTCAATTTTTTGTTCTGACTTCCCATCTTCTTCTACCCATCGGCATCGATTCTCTCTCACCTTCTCTCTATACATACATTTTAATTGCATATAAACATCTCTCTGCGAAGAATTCGGGATAATTTTTAGCAGAAACATCGTTGCAAGGGTTTTTACCAAGAATTTTTGGATTCCTTTATTTTGTTGACATTAATCCCTGATTTAGTTTCTCATCTTTGAAACCCAATTTCATTTTGAATCAATAGCATACGTTTTTATCTACTTTTTTTTTTTCCCTTTTGGATTAAATTCATTGATACATATACATTGGAGATAGATACAAAGAAAATTATTTATAAAGAGGGTTTAGAGACCCATTCATTAGGTTATTAGTGAGTTTTTGGTTTTATTAAAGAAGAGGGATGTTGGGGGCAGGATTGCAGTTTAACGGGAGTAGAAACGGAGAGGATCGGTTTTATAGCGCCGCTAGGGCTCGCCGGAGCCAAGATCATTTGCGGAGATCTCAAAATAGGAGTCAAGCAGATGAGACGACGGAGAAGACCAAGAGGGCTGCTGCCTCGCCTATGTTTGAACCGTCGTCGTGTAATCTGGAACGTTTCCTGGAGTCCATAACACCCTCGGTGCTGGCTCAGCGATTATCGAAGGTTTAATTGATTATATATGAATTAATTGGACTTTGCATTAATTAGCAATGTTTTACATAAAAAAAAAATGAATTTATTATCAGTGGTAATTAGTCTGAAAGTATCGAGATTCTATGGATTTAGTATGTTTTGTTAGTACTGTTTATCTAATTACTGCCCTGGCCATGTTTAAATAGTGTTATTGTTTAAATAATTAAGAAATGTGGTAATATCTATAGAAAATATGAAATTTAGGAGCTTTTAATACATTAGTTAATCAACTATTCTGAGTGCGCGACTAGGCTTGGGCACGGTTTGGTTTGGGGTCGATTTCGACTCCAACCGGAAACCAAAACGAACCCACTCTAGCTCTTAAATAGAACCGATACAAACCAAATTGGTTCGGTTCGGTTCGGTTATTCGGTTTGGACTTTTAGTCCAACTTGAATTTTTTTTTAATGTTGTTTGGGTTTTGAGCCTAGTTAGATTACAAGAACTAAAATAATTAAATAATTTTATATAACAAGAACTATTGACTAATAAATAAAATCAAGTTAATAGAAAACTCGAGAATTGTTGCTTTTTTATGCATTAGGTAGCCTGATTGCCAAGCATGAAAAAAGGCTAAGTATGACATAATGAGCTCGTGAAAGGAGATTTCCAATGCTATTACTTACGAGCAACATTATAGATTGGAGGGAATCGAGATATAGTTATGAAATTAAGGCTTATCTTTTGATTAATATTTTTCTTATCTTAAAGAAAAAGGTAAATATGTAAGTGGATTGGATTGGTTCGGTTAACCAGCGGTTTGAGGCTTCAAATCGTGGTTGAACCGACCCACCATGGTTTTGTTTAAAAAAGAAAAAAACCAAACCAAACTAGTTAACCCGTGTCAAACCGACCCAAGCCAATTCGGTTTGATTGGTTTGGTCGGTTTTGCGGTTTTTTTGCCCAGGCCTATCAGCCTATGCTTGACTATAAAATGTCTGGTTATTAATTTTTTTTTTTTTTTTCCCACTGGATGTGAAAGTGCTAAAACTAATGGCAAAACAGTTATATGGATGATCATATGCTTTATTTTATTACAAAACTTTAAAATTTAAACAATGAAAATAGATGGCAATTGCCTGATTGAATTGATTAGGTCATGTAGGAAATATGAATTCATGAATTTATTAGTGATTACCAATTGTTTTGGGGAGTTAATGAATTTAATGAATGGTTAATTGAAAACATGAATTCGTTAAGTCATTAGTGATTACCAAATCTTATTTTAGTTATTAGAAGATATTGCAAATTTCGTGCTGCTAAAACATGAATTCGTTAGTCATTAGTGATTACCAAAATTTCATTGTTTATTGTTTTACTTCATTATTTTTGTGTAGTTGAAATGAGTTTGATTCAATCAATTTGAAAACAATAACAGACAAAATTGAGGGGATGGAGAACTAGCAATGAGGAGTGTCAATCATACTTTGTGCTCGGCGATTTGTGGGAATCATTCAAGGAATGGAGTGCATATGGTGCAGGAGTGCCATTGATAATGGATGACAGTGACCTTGTGGTCCAATATTATGTGCCCTATTTATCGGGTATACAATTGTATGCTGATCATTCAAGGAGTATGGCAAATTCATGGTACATTATTCTCATTCTAGATTCAATTTAGAGTGCACGAGTATAATCAAACCTCATCTATTTGTCAAAAATGGAGAAATTAAAGAAGAAAGACCTGCTGGATTTGTGGTTCGTTCTTTTAAGAATGTTTGATGTTCAGACCAAACTTTTAACAGACGTAATATCTGCTAGTGTAGGGTATATACAAGCTGTTTAATGATGTGTTCTTGGTGTTTGTGTCACTGTCATATCTTTTAGAGAGACTGTCAGGAACAATGGTCTAATTATCTGTTGCTAGAATGATTAGAAAGTTGTTGAATGAGTTATGGGCTGAGGAAGTGTACATTGGCTTTGACCATGTGTATGATATTAAGAATGTGATTTGATGGTTTATACAATCATCACTGATTTTTTAACTGAATCAATATTGCTTAGCATAAGTGTACACAGCCACATTGAATGTAATGGGTCGTTGTTTACTAAGGAAAAAAACAATGGGTGCATATTGCTAATGATGATGATATTAATGGTGTTACAATAATTTCCATCAGATTGCCAGGTGAATAGATTATCTTCTGTCCAGGCATGAACTATGTGAGGGTCCATGTACTAAAAAATTAGGTTGTAGAAATACTAGTCTTAATATATGGTCCAAGTTTGGTTTTGAAATTCGGAACCTGATTGCGTGAATAAAACCGTTACGACGTGTGATCTTTTCAATTCACTTGGTTAGATGTAAAACATCACCTGGTTATGCGAAGGTATCTGTTATAGTCATTATTTCATCCACTCCTTCCAATTAGTCTATTTGTCTTTAATAAATTGCTCATTAAATAGTTATATAGAATGAAAATTGCTGCCAGTTTGGAAAGTAAATTTTTCTCAGGATACACACTATCATTAACATGCATGTTTTGGCATAGGCTGATCAAGGGGAAATACTTAATATGATGTGAAACTGCAAAATTTATCAGATTGTGTATTTCAAACCTTCATAAGGATTACAGTTTGCAGTTTATTTCATTTTACTGCTTTTCAATAATCATTTACTTGTTAAGGAAATAGAAACAGATATCTAAAAAAAAAGGAAATAGAAATAGAAACAGTGAACTTTTTTTCTCTTCCAGTTGCAGTCGACTTAGATGTATTTTCTCTTCTAGATGCTCCATGTTCCATCATGGCTGAATCTTTTCCACTCTTTCTCTGTCTTCTCTCTTCGTATCCTAGGATCTGTCAAAAATCATATTGTTGACTTTGTTTGAAGTCTCTGAGATGCTCAAGTCATCTTCCTTGATAACTATTATATTGAGTGGAAGCATGATGCACATAAAAGTTCTTGATGAATATTCTGCTTAATTTTATGCATAAAATAAGACACCTGTGCGAGAAGCATAGATTTCTTTCTTGATATTTATATGTATTATACTCTATATACTAATAAACAATTGTGATATTTATCATCTATTGCGATTGCATACAGTTTTGCTCATTAGATGAGAAAAATTGCCTATATTTTTCACTGGTTTTTAATGCATAGGTCTCCTCCACATCTTAACCATGGCAACTTGGGTGCTTATCAAATTTTATTAGCATGCATATCCCTCATTCTTTTTTCTTCAATTTTGCAATTGATTGATCAACGCTGAATAACTTCTCATTTTGGCAAATTTAAATTATTTTCTGTGTCGTGATTATTTTCCTTTGTGTAGCAGGAGACTTGGCGAGGAAAGTGATGGTGACTTTTTTAGGGATTCAAGTAGTGATGGAAGCAGCGATAACGAACAGGATAGAGGCGGCTTCAACTATTCAGATGGGCAACGGAGCTATCATCATCTTACAAGTGATAGTACTCATAGAATAGATCCATTGTCTGTGAGAGACCATCATATGGCATATCAAGAAAGCATTTCTAGTGATGAAGGTGAACCTGGAAGTTCACGAAGTCGCTTGTTGTTTGAATATCTTGAACGGGACCAACCTTATAGTCGGGAACCTTTGGCAGACAAGGTCAGCTTTTTCTTACCATTATGAATGCACGATCACATTTTCTGGTTTTTTAAATTCTTCTGTGGCAGGAATATTGAGAAATGTTTCTCTTCTTTTATTTTTACTCTTTCTGTGCTCAAATTGTCTCAGATATGCGATCTTGCTCTCCATTTCCCTGAACTAAAAATGCTCAGGAGCTGTGATCTGCTACCATCCAGTTGGATTTCTGTAGCATGGTATCATGTTTGTCTTTATTTTATTTTTTCCTATTTACTGATTTGTGTGTAAATAGGCTGTCTCATGAAGAAATATTTATTTGTAGGTACCCCATTTATAGGATACCAATGGGACCATCTCTCAAAGATTTGGATGCTTGCTTTCTGACCTTTCATTTTCTTCATACACCCTTGACAGGTTAGTTGAATCTCTCACACAGGCGGAGTTTTTGTATAACTGCTCGTCTTTGTTTTATTTTCTGCTTTTATTCTTTAATTTAGATTTTATCCATTACCATGTCTGAATAGTTCTAGTTTTATTTTTATTTTTTCCCAATAGTGAACAGATGGATAACATGGACTATAATTTAGTCTCAGGCTGTTCTCTTTTCTATTTTATATTGCTAGTTGCCTTTTATCTTTTAGTTTTTTTCTGATGTCACCTTGGGCTCACCTCTTCTCTATATGCTTGTTAACTTTCTTTAGTTGAGTAACTGCTGAACATTGCGCTTTCAGCATGATTTATATTTGCATTTTGATGGGCATCTTCACCTGTCCTGTATTTGAAATTTGCATTTGTTCTATTTGCAGGGAGTGAAAATATACATACTCCAGTTGCCTCATATTCCAATGAGAGGGAGAATGGTGTGCCCAAGATTTCATTGCCAGTTTTTGGGCTAGCCACATATAAATATAAAGTATCATTGTGGACCCCAAATGCTGGATATCAGCGCCAACTGGTGCCCTCCCTTTTTCAGGCTGCTGATAATTGGCTAAAATTGCTGCAGGTCAATCACCCAGATTTTCTTTTCTTCAGCCGCAAGTGAATCTAGATATAGCTTCCCTTCTGTCTTAGCTTAGCTCCTATATGTGAGTTAGAAGCACAAGTCTTGCTAGGGAAACCTTATCTGCAAGAAAGGTTGATGAACGGGTTTTATGTATTGATATGCCGTTAACTGTATTTAGAATGGATATAAATTGAAAAAGAATAAAAAATCGAAATTGCTGCAGAAAAAAGAAAGTAGAAAAAGGGGTGATTGCGAATGCTGGAGAATAAAGATTGATGAAGAGAGCATACAAAAAGATTTGAGAGTTATGGAAGTTGAAGGCTGGTTTGCAGCACTCTGGTTGTTTAGAAAGTGGGAGTCTGCTGTATGACTTTCCCCGTGTTTGTTTTACAGAACAGGCAATTTTTTCTGTCCTGATTATCAATTGTAGATTATAATTTATTTCTGCACTTTTTAAGGGGATCCTGATAGAGAATCATACTGAGTGCAAGGTTTGGCGGCCCATAGTCATGTACAAAAACTGTGTGTTTAACTGTAACTTTGTAATGAAAAAGGTAGGTTTTAGGTATATCATTTTCTCTTGAATCTGTGTCTTTCAACTGTGCTTAATTAGAATTAAGAATGGAATTGAGTTGAGTTGTGTTGTGTATTTGGTCCATGTTTCTGTGAAGTCGTTGAATCTTTTAGTCATAAAGATCAGTCTTTCTTCTGTTTGTCTGTGTGTTCTGTGGGTGGAATATAATGTTTCTTTCTTGACGATGACATTTTTGCGGTATGAAGATATTTAGAATCTTTATAACTAAGTCCATGTTTGGTAGGGATTTTAATCTGAGTTAAAGTCAATAATGAATATTAATCACATAAAAATTGACAATTTTTCAATCACATATTTCATCCATTTTCATCAAAATTTACTAAAAATTTGATTTTAATCTTCACTGAACATGGGGTATGTGATCCTAACTTGGCGTATTGATAGGTAAACATCACAAAATTACACATGGTCAACTATGTTGGATTTTAATGGTTCATAATTAGGTCATTTATTAGTTTGGGGGTCAATGAAAATGTTGGGATAGTCTAACTGGTGATCTAGTTGACAAATTACTAGATTATTACCTTTTTTTTTTTCCCTTTTAATCAAACTAATATCTATGTTTGGGTATCATTATAAGTTACTTAAAATTTTTAATTAAATTCAAACTCAAATTTTAATCGCATATTGATATATAACTCATTTTTTTCATTCTTTTTGTTTTTCCAATTTGGAGTGATAAGAGTTTCAGGGTGGGGACCAGAAAGTTGGATTGAACATGTCTGCACGAAGTGGAAATAATTAATTATACAATTAATTGTAATTATTTATTTACTCTACCATCCTAGATAAAGAATATTGAAAAAAAAAAAATCACATTGACATTAGTATCCAATTTTTCTATTTAATTGATTTTTTTTCTTCAAATAAAAATTATGTGAATCAATTTTTCATATGAATACTTCAAAAACTTGTACAAAAAGTTGGTCATACAAAAATTTAAGATACCAAAAGAAGAGAGTAAATTTATTTATTTAAAATATATGAGCATATGAAATTCAAATGTTTTTCGACGGGTATACAGCAAAAAAATATTATTTTGCTCATATTTGATTTGACTAAAAATTATATATTTAAAATTTGATAAAATATATAATTGATAAAAGTTGTAGGCCTGTAAATTGTACGTTTGAAAATAAATTTGAAAAGATTAGGATCAAACAAGGACTTTGGAGTTCTCAACTTAGATTTCGATACATTTTAAAAGTCATTATAAATTCAGATATTTTCAATTGATATTTTGATAGATTTTAATGAAATTTCAATGAAATCTTTAAAATTTAGGTATTCTCAATAAATAATGAATTTATAAAGATTTCATTAATAACGATATTTTAAAAAATTTAGCTGGATTTCAAACTTCAAAATACATAAATAAACTCTTTTGAAATTTTCATTGTTTTTAACGAAATTTTTATAGATTTTGTGAAAATCTATTCAAATTCATTAAAATTTATAATTTTTGAAAATTCATAAAAATTTAAGACTGGAGTTGCATATTAAGGGTGTGTTTAATAGATATTATTGAGAAAAGAATGTATTTTAAATAGTGATATAATGAGAAATATATGGTTAAAAAGAAAAGAAAAGTTATTAACGTGATGAAAAATTTTATTTTATTGAAAAATGCACGTTAAACATGGTTAATTATAAATATCTTGAGTACGATTGCAAAAAAAAGTTGGATCTCTTTATTATCCGAAAAAGGCTGGGAGTTTTTGGACCATTTATTTATTTGTTGTCTGTATATCCAGTCGGTCAAGAGGAATCTGCCTTGCTCAACAATTAAAGATAAGAATTTGCTCATTCTTGCCTGCACAAGTGTAAAGGAAATCCCGGTCGAGATGGTAAGACAGTGGAAAAATGCTGCAAGTGACTGGGATGGAGGCGGCGGTGGAGTTTTGGTTGCGGCGGTGCTATTGGTCGGCCTTTATATTGTCATAACAGTTATATTTACATGCGCAGAAGGTGCTTCCAAGGACAAGGCTTCGGCAACCCATGGCGATACCTACGGTGGTGCTGAATGCGCCGCCGTTTGCGGCTCCACCTGTGGAGAATGATTCAACCTAGCTCCTTCATCTTTTCCAATCTCTCACATATCTATAAACAAAACACAGATTTATATTTCTTGTTTAGTTGAATTTTGAGTATAACATGTACCGTTTTGAATTTTTCAGTAATCCAATAGACGCAATTTCATTTAGATAAAGATCGAATTTTTAGTAGATTTTGACGAGAATTGATAGAATATGCGTTCGAAGAGTTGTGAATATTATGCATAATGAGTTGGAAGACTAATAAAAAACCATTTACCAGATTTTGAACATTTAGTTTGTCAAAAGATTGTCTAATCAAAATTAAATTTCAAGATGCAAATTTTGGCTCATATTGAAATGACTTCACTCAGTAGCCAAGAAATGATTGTAGAACTGGGCTTGGGTCAGTGAGCTGGGTTACAAAATGGAACAGAATTTCAGCAATAAGGGTTGGAAGAAGCATGGTGCCATAAAGGAATTGATGATACCAAAATTTGTTCCTGGGATGAGGGTAGGTCGGCCTTATCACCAAGTGTGGGACCTGGACTTGAGATAATCACGAACAGTGCTCTTGAAAACAAAGGTTAAGAGGCGTGACCACATAGCTGCTTTGATACTAAAGTCAAGAAAGTGTAGAAAAAAATAGAGAAATGATGTTTGTACCAAGGGGGGACTACCGAATTGTGTCCCCCCTCTCACATGATTTGCGGGCACCTCGCGCATTAAAAAATGCCGAGCCGAGGCTTCACCCCCCGATGTGAGAGGGGGGACACCATTCGGTAATCCCCCTCGGCACATGTAGCACGGCCCAAAAAAATATAAGCAAAATGCTATGAATTGAAAATAAATAAATGATGCGATGTGCGTAATGAGGCAAATGGAGTATATAAATATAGTGTTTCAAGGGGTACTTTTAAAATTGTTTTGGTCAAATCCCCTAATTTTCATTTTGAATTTTCAACAATTGCATGTTTTCACATTGGCCTTTTGAATGTTAAAAGATAAAGATATCCTCAACTAAACAATAAAATTATAAAATATTATTTTGTTTAAAAGACAATACTACCATTTTAGTTAACATGTAAAAAACTAAACACTTGTTACACTTCCCACTTAAAATTTCAAAATTAGCTAACTTTTTATTGTCTCTTTGTTCCAACACGGATAAAAATTCTCTCATTTTTCTTCTGCTTCAACCTCAAAATTTAAAATATTTATCAAACGCTGAAAAAAAAATATTTTTTTATATCTATCTCTTCGAATTGGTAAGTATATATTTATATATATTTAATTTCGTTTTCGTTAAATTAGTATACGTTTTTAATGATAAATCTTATTTCGACATAGATTAACATGTATATAAACTTTTTTTTTAACAAATCTATCATTTTTTTAAGCATAATTTTTTTTCTTTTTTGAATAAAATTCTGTTATCCAGTGGTTGGATCGATTTTTCGACTATTTTTTTCTTATAATTAAAAATTTTATTTCATCATGCAGACATGGTTGTAATCCCAACTTGTTATTTTGGTGATTTCGAATTGGATGAAAAAGATCGATGAGTATAAAAATGGATAAGTAATATACATGGTGGTATTTCAATTTCCATAATATCGAGTACATCATATGCGAAAATGTACCATGATTTACAAAATAAGCTGAAAGTCGATCCCTCTCAGAATGATATGGATCTGTGATTTCAATTCAACAAGGATTCATCCATTCCGATTCCACCTATGAAGATTGTTTCTGATGCTAAAGTGAATTATCTATTTGAATTGAACATAATGCACACGACTCTTCTTTGCGTGACTTTAATGAGAAAGAATGTCGTCGAAAGTGAACACGAAGATTTGGATGGATGTGATTACAATACCAATTATTTTTGGGATACAGTGGAGATAGCTCGTAAGGATGATGTGGTTATTCCCTAGAGAGTTGTTATTTATCGTGATCTCGCTGTTACGAAGAGAAGTCAGTCTGTAGTTCACGACAACGAGAATGAAAATGAGGATTGGATTGCTTTATTCCGTTAAGACACAAGTGGGGTGGGAGATCAGGGCTGGATTGAGTTGACCGTCATCTAATTCTTCGCGTGTGGTTCCCGATGATGAGGATTTGTATGTCTATGAACTATTTAAAACAAAGAAAGATTTTCAGGAAGCTGTACACCGAATTGCACTGAAATACAACTATTACGCCTCAAAATCGAGGATCAAGAAGAAGCCCAAACAGAAAGTCCACACTCCGCATCATAAAAAACTGAATCGAAGTCATAGGTGAAGATGACGAATCGACACCTCACCTAAAGCGCTATGTTTAAGCAGAAGCTCCATGACAGAAGGGAGGCGTCACTTGCTGCAAAACAACAATAGAGAGGTGATACATCGTTTCATTCGAAGCACTATATAAGTGGCTGAAGCCCTAAAGCCGAAGTGTAGGCAAATGGTTGAAGTCCTGAAGTCGAAGCACTATATAAGAAGTTAAAGAAAAAGCCGAACCTCCCTATCCCCAAGCTCTTCAAACCGAAGACCTCCAATCCGAAACTTCCTTTGGCAAAAGCCCTCATTCCAATCCAAAGCTCCCTTTGGCTGAATCCATAATCACATGGATCAAGTTCATAATTATGCACTAAATATTCAGTGAATGATATCTAATATTAAATATACAATTATTCTGAATCTGTAGTACTCAGAGTAAAAGTCTAAACAATTTAGATAATCAAAATTTAATAATTACTCTAATTAATTTGTTTGTGTCTAATCTCACGAGGCCACTTCAGTTAGGGGCTTAATTATTATGAATCCATTTCAGTATGGTTAAAGAGGTTTGATTATCATGAACCCTAGATTTTGAGGTGCAGTCGAACTACAAGGTCCAACTAATTAAACAATATATTTTCTACTATTTTAAGTGCAGTTTTAACAATCAACATAATTAATTATTTATCTTTGATTTATAATTTGATATTAAAATTTACAAAAAAAAAGTTAAAACACCTTTATTTTACAAACCAAACTACAGTCTATCCCTAATTTGGAGATTTGGAATATGATATGGTCAAAATTGCAATTTTACTAAAATTGAAATGAAAATCACTATATTCAAAACATAATTTCGATCAAAAGAATTTAATTTGGTCAAACACAACTGAATTTGGTCAAAACTGCATTTTGACAATTTTTAAAGTTTCCAATTTCAATTTGGCCCCAATTTAAAAATTGCAAAGATGTCCTTAGTAATTCTAAATTTACACAATCAATCCATCCCCAATCCAAGTCCTCATGAAAACCCTAATCATATTAGCATTCTATCTTGGTAGTGCTAGCCTTTGTGGCCTGTCGTCGTCAATCGATGCATGGCAATGGCCACAGAGATGTCTAACATCGGTGGCCACTATCGAGCGATGTTAACAACAACAATGCCCAATCGCAATGATGCTGCTATTTCTAACAGCTATATTGATGATTTTGTGACGAATAGCGACGATAATTGTTGATTTAGTAGAGGAGTCCATTGCCTTCAAAAGGTAGTTGACCCACCATAGTAGGAGACCGGAATGCACCCTGCCTTTGAAGGGCAATGTGCTCACATCTCTACGGTCACCATCTCCGACGATGGTTGCTTCAAAAGCATCGTCGTTGATCATCACTTTCAAAAGATAGTTTAGTGTTATGTCTATTTTCTTGTACTAGTAAAGAATGAAACAGAGTGTGTAAGATCCTAAACAATAGCTAAGTATTTATAGGTTTTCCCAAATCCTATTCCATTAGGATTAGCAAAGGCCTAACCCTAATGGACCTATGAATTAATTAGTTTTATCAATTAATTATAGCCCAAAACACAATAAGCTTCCAATAGTAATTATTAAGTTGACAAAACAATTGGACCAAACTCATAATGTGCTTACATTTTCCAGGCAAGTCAGTTCACCTTACAACTTATCCAAAGCAAAACTTGGATCGAGCTAGACGCGAGTCTGAATAATTTAACTCATTTTAAATCTCGAGCAAAAGCTTGGATCGAGTTAAATATAAGTCTGAACAATTCAACTCATTTTACTTTTTTATTGTAACATTAAGATTTTTGCTATAATAAATATAACATAGCTGGACTTCAATATCATATTTAATCTATAGGTACTTGATTGCACATTTAATAATAACAAACACACTCTTAGGTTAAAATAATGAATGTAACGGCTTTGCTAAGAGGCTCCAAGTCATAATTACAATTGTGCTATAAAAGCTCAACCTTGCAAAAGGGCAAAATTGTAAATTAATAAATTCAGCATTTTTATAAAAGTTGTAAATTTTACACAAAAGCTTCCCCGAGTTGGCTCTAAAAAACTGAATTTCGTCTTCTCGATCAAGATAACTTTTAGTCGTTAAAGAAACTTTTTGGACCACGAATGTTTCCGATATAGCAAGAAGCTCTATTATTTCGTTTGAGTTTCCGTAAGATCTAAGCCCGACTACAAATAAATAGAAAGATTGATTAAAATTAGTTGATTAGTACAAAAAAGTGTCCCAAGCTAGCTCTAAAAATATTTAATTTTGTCTTCTCGATCAAAAAAAAACCTTTCAATCGTCAAAGAATTATTTGGACCGTGATTTTTTTTTTTTTTTAAGAATGTTTTTGATATAGCGAAAAGCTCTACGATCTCATTTGAGTTTCGTGCACGCTAAGCCCAACTTCCGCATAAATAAAAGGATTGGTTCAAAATTTGAACGTTACTTCAATTAAAACTAGATTTTTCGAGGTGATTTTCCTCCTATTATGGTTGGTTTTCAATAATAATAATAATAATAAGATTTTGACATGAACACTAATTCCTCTCCGTTTTGTTCGACACTACCTTCAAATCTTTAAGCCTAAATTTACAATTTTATCCAGAAATAGAAAATAATTCCCTATTCGTATAGGTGAGCAGCGCAGCCCTTGGCTTTTCAAAAAGAGTCCAATTTCTTTATCCCCACACCCTACTCAGAGCCTTCTGTATCAAACGGCTATTTTCCAAGTTCACCGTTCACGTGTCATTCAGTACCAAGATAGGGTTTGATGGGCGATAGAGTCCACACAAGCTATATTGAGAGTTTGTCTCGAAATG
>CAIGRT010104253.1:0-14162 GCA_903798405.1 Fraxinus platypoda | reverse complement strand
TTTCGCAGTAATCTTTGGTAATTGTACCCCACTCCTTGTAGTTATAGCATGAATATTTTCATCCATTAACTTCTTTCGAAGTTTTTAGAGGAATGGAAGTGAATGTACATATGCTTTAACTTTTACATGAGTCCGGGTGAATTGTTTTCCACTACTCTTATTGCATCACTTGCTATTTAGGATTTTTTATTATATTGCTTGGCAATGATCCTTGTGGACGTTCTACAAGTTGTTGAGCTATCTGACCAANTGAGTCCGGGTGAATTGTTTTCCACTACTCTTATTGCATCACTTGCTATTTAGGATTTTTTATTATATTGCTTGGCAATGATCCTTGTGGACGTTCTACAAGTTGTTGAGCTATCTGACCAATCCGTGTCTCCAACTTCTTGATAGATGATTGCTGATTTTGAAAATTAGTATCAATCCGTGGGAATACTTTGTTTGTTTTCTGTACATATTGATAAAACATCTCCCCCAAACTTAGTTTGTTCTCCTATTGGGTATTATTTGAACCATTCCCTTGTTGATTATCTAATCATCTGAAATGGGCGTTGTCTCAATCTTGGGTTATATGTTTGTGAATATGGGTTAAAATTTCGGGGAGCCATTCTGAATGAAGTTGACTTTTTCCTCGGGAAAGCCCATAGACATACAATTTTCTGTCAAATGGTTAGCTCCATAGTTTTCACGTGATGGACCACCCTCACTGCATGTGCTCATCTCGTTTGTGATTTCACCAATAACTCTACCGCTTTGTCAAAGTCGCTATCTGCGCATTGGCAGATGCTGTGCTATCTAATTTATACATCCCAGATACTATCGATGATACCACTCTTTCTAATGAAAACATTGAATGTGTCGTGACAATTAACTCAAATAAATCAATGGTTTGTTGTACTGATTTTCCTATGATCGGTCTACCAACAGAGGAATCCACCTGAGATTTTGACAGAGGTAAGAGTCCGGTGTAGAAGAACTGCACTTGATTTCCTATTGTGATCTCATAATTTGGACACTTTCGCATCAACTCTTTGAATCTATTACATGCCTTGTGATGGCTTTCTCCCTCTTTCTATTGGAAAGTTTGAATTTTCAATATGATTTTAGCTACTTTCGTCGGTGGGAAGAATTTGTTGCAGAATTTTTTGATCAGTTCTTCCCATGTAGTAATGCTTCCATGAGGTTCGGTGTCTAACCACTCCAATGCAGCATCCCTCAGTGTATATGGAAATAATCGTAACTTAATAGCATCTTCATAACCCTTGGAGCTTGGAAGTTCCGACAATTTCTGAGAAATTTGGAGATATGTGTGTTCGGATTTTCATGAGGTAACCTGTAGAATTGGAGAGTGTTGCTCATCAAATTGATCTATTCCGCCCTTATCTGAAAATTATTTACCTCGACTATGGACATCAAGAACATTGAAACTGACAAGTCTCCTTCATTTATTTCCCATCGCTCCTGCTGCTGATTCGGTGGCGCCACTACTCTTGTAGTCACTTGTCCAATTAGCTGAATATTAATATGAATATTTTGATCATCAGTCATTTGATGTTACTGTTTTTGTTTTTGTTCCTTACATCATCTTCTGAAAGTACGTTCTATTTTTGAGTCAAACGGTTCAAGATCGTCGCCTTGGGTACGGAGCATACAACGAACCCCTTTTTCTATAAATAAAAGAAAATAAACAAATCAAATAACTGTTAAAAATAAAATAAACTAAGACTAAAAGTAAATAGTCTCAGACAACGTCGCCAAAAACTTATTGCGTTTTTATATCGCAAGTGTACGATATCGTAACAAGCAGTATATTAGACCTTTGAGTCCGAATATCATTCCCACGAAGACTAAACTTCAGGACTTAATCTAATTTTTCTAACGCGTATTTGATAAAAGCAAGTAAAGAATTATGATAGTTATGATTATTATTATTATTTTAACTATTTGAAAATATCAAATTTTGCAAACAACGGTCGATTGAAGATTCATATATGAGATAAATATCATGACATAACAATTTCATTTATTGATCACCTTAATTCTTAATTCAAGATTCATAACATAATATAGTATTCGATCGAATTCTTCTATTGTATTCAATTTACCGCTTTAGAGTTCTCATTAAGCATATTTAACTAATTAAATTATTCCATATCTCTATGTGAATCAACATTAATTAAAACAAAACACTAATTTTAAGAATTCATATTATGATTGCAATGATTAGTATATGTATCTCTATACGTTATACTAATTTACCTAATTTTACTATATTGTCTAAATCTCGAACTCGCCTCTCGATTCGTAAAAGACTCACATAATCATCAAATTAATGATCAATTAATTCAATGCATTAAATTCAAATTAAAACAAACACATATATGAATAAATTACATAAATCTTGAATAGAAGAATAAAGTCTAACAAGTCAACTACATTGTTTGCCTTAATATGAAAATTAGTTACTCATAATGTAAAAATAAACACACACACAAAAATTGTCTTTGAATAAATCATCGGATTATTTGAATAAATCCTCCTTGCAGCCGCGTTTTCTAGTATATATATTCTTCCCCTTGTAGCCATGTTCGTGTATAAATATATGTTTCACCAAAATTTGACGGAACGTGAATAATGCCTAAATTTCTTGCACAATTATTGTACAAAAATTTGGAATTAATTCTTTCTCCTATCATGTCCATCCGTTTTCTGTGCTTATATATATTCTCTCTCTAATTCCAGCAGCCCCCAAATTTGACTTTAAAAAAAAAAAAAACCAATATCTTTCTTTTCCTTTTCTCCATGTCTGTGTATTTTGATCTCTCCAGTCGTCGTTTTTGACTCCAATTTTCTTCTCCACTTTTTTGTTTTCTTCCTTCTGTCTCTTCTTCCGTTTTTGTTTCTTCTCTGTGTATATACACATAATCACCTTTCACAGTCGCCAACTTGTAGAACGAGGAGTCCAGCCCAAGTAACCTTTTATTCCCATTCCAAGTCCAAGTGAAAAAGCTCAATTAGATTAATTTCCCTTTTAATTTATATTTCTCTTCAAGGTTTCCTCTTTTCCAAATAATGCAATTTAGTCCTTTAGCCCATTCAATTGTACAACCAATGTCTTCTTCAATTGATCACTTGAAGCCCTTCAATTTTCAAAGTGTGGAATTTGATCCTCAAACTTTCATCCAACGGCCAATTGATCATTCTCTCCTTTTCAATTGCTTCAAAACGGGTCTAACACCCCGATCGTTAAGTATGTGAATTTCGAATTACTCCTTAGTATATAAATTCATTGGTGATCTAGTGCATTCTTCATCAAACATGTCATTTTTTCGCTATTTTACATTCTTTTCTTCAATTCTTCATGAAACATAAAGTTTTGCCTATAAAATACAATATAATATAAATTATGTAAAATTGTATCCAAATGACAATAAAATATCATCATTTAGGGTCTTGAAAACTACACTTATCAAAAGTGCTAAGATCCCAGAGGTTGGGGATGTTGTGGCTATTATTTTCCCTATTTCCTCCCGGAAAGACTTCGTTAATCTCATTGACCGATAATTCTTTCCAAATGGAGACGTTTAGCTAGCTCGAAATGTCGGGGAGTATATGCAATTTTTTTATGAAATCTGAGGGACCAAAATCCAATTAACCCAATTCTTGCAGAAACCTGAAGCACGTCGTTTCGATGATTGAGACCTTGCACCAGAACAACGGTGTTGAGCTGAATTAAGTTATACTTTACATTTCTCGTTGACATTCTTATTGACATGGTCCTATGTATCAAATTTGGTCAGTAATATGAAAGGTTGTAAAAATCAATGGACATAGATGGATGCCATCTGTTAGAATGATAATGTCAAGTAGAATCATGATTGGTGTTGAGCTTCCCTGTTCAAGAAACAAATCCAATAAGTTAATTGCGGTAATTGCACGCAAATTAACACATAAACTGACCGTCCGTACAATGGGTTGCTGAAAAGTGAAAAGCCCAATGCCCATATAATTTATTCTATGGTCAGAAATGAACAAGAAGGGTCTTGCAATTTTGATGCGAACCAAAATGAGACCACTATCCCCTGCATCTGTAAGTCTCTAATTTGACTTATATTCGATCGCATTAAAATTCTCTCTAATTATTTAACATAATCTCTGTTCTTGATTATGCCCATGTTATTTATGCATAAATTTCGTTATGTTATCTGTCTCTGTTATTTACTCAACAGAATAGAATCAATCAAATGCAATTTCCTCCACCGGAAAGTACCGATGTTTCATCTTCTCAGAATGCCTCCTCCATTACCCACAGGTGTACAATTACTCTGTAAAGTATTAAAGATTTGATTTTTAGTTAACCAATAATCTTTCTTGAATTAGAAATATTGTGCAGTTACTGGAGTATGTTTCTCTTTGAAAAATATTTGATGGGGTTTGTCTAGGGAAAAAGAAAATTGAAATACAGGAACAGTTTTTATATAGATCATGCCATATTTATGTAGTATATAGGAGCAGGAGGTTTTGAATTTACGGTTTTTTCCGAGTTTGTTCTAAGTATGAAATAAGAAAACTATTGCATGTTGGATGTAGAGGCAAATTTTAAACTAATTTGGGGATTTTCAGAAACTATGAGCAAGTACGAGAGTCTATGCACTCTGCTATATCGATGAACAAGACGGAGATTCTAGATGCTGCTCTCAATGATTTCTCCGAGGTGAATTTCTTAGTTCCCAAGTTATGCCAAAATGACAATTTATTGGTAAATAGCATTACATTGACCAAGCACCAGTAATGTAGGGTTATTTTGTCCTTCCTATTGAAAGCCGTCGGAAATTACTTGTAATGCTAGCCAGAGAATATGATCTTAGTCGGGAACAAGTTCGTGAACTAATGAAGCAGTATCTTGGTCTTGAGCTTCCTAGTGGTAAGTTGTGCTAATCTTTCTTTTGATCAACTTTTCCATGAAACATTATGTGGGATTAAAAGCTGGTTGCTTTGGTAATAAAGCTGTAGACAGTGGCCATGAAGAGGAAGGATCATTTTCTGCTTTCTATAGGATTGAGCGAAATCTGAGACATTCTCTCAAGCCAATGTATGAAGTTCTATTTGAACGGTTGAACACACACCCTGGAGGACTGAGATTCTTGACCATTATGCGAGCAGACATACTATCTTTTCTCGAGTAAGGTTATGCACAAAAAAATGTGATTTTTCTCAACTCACACATGTATTTCACTTAATTTATGAATGCTGAAAATACATAAATTGATGAAAAGTATGAAGTTCTCTTTGAACGGGACCATTATGGGAGCAGATATACTATCTTTTCTTAAGTAATGTTATGCACAAAAAATTTCTGATTTTCCCCACTTCTTATTTCTTCATATATTTCACTTGATATATGAATGCTAAAAATACATGGGTGGACAAAAAACTGTATGAAATAGACCTATTCATAGTTCTCTTATATTCTCATCTCTTGCTTTTGAATTTGGCAACTTCTTTCCTTTGTTGGGGCTAAAGAGGGTACACCTAGAACCTTATTCTTTCTAAGAATGTCTCGAACAAATTAGGCCTGAGTCCACCAGCAATGGGCATGTTTTGAAGAGTGTTTTTTTACATACTATTTCCACTTCAGTGCCTACTCAATTTGACAATTTGTTCTGGTTTCAGAACCTGGACTGTTGGGTTGTTTGTACTTATATACAATGTGCGGATTTTACTTTGCGGTGTATTTTGAACTAGCTGTGGTTAAAATTTCAGGTTTTGAGATTTCAGAGATCTCTCTTTGTTATTTTATTCTCTATGTTTGTGGTCTCTAGATTAAATTTTTCTCCTCTCCCATGGATTTCGATCTCTCAACCAAACCACAGAGTTTTGTTTCTTTCATTTTCTCCATTGTTTATATCTTTATTGTGTATGATTTACATGTTCGATGTCTAGTTGAATCAGCCTAACACTATTTTATGGATGGTCAGATATATTATACACTTCAGCTTGAGTTTACCCCTTAATGAAATGGGCAGCACCTTTTGAGGTGCTATATCTAATAGTGAAATTATCCTATATATGACATGCATGTCCATCTCAGTGTTGATCTAGTGAACTGTTCTATATCATTCTTGTCTTCAATACAATTCAGATTTTCTTGACCACATTATTATTATTATTATTATTACTATTTTCAAATGCAGAGAGGAAAATATTGCTGCACTGAGAGCACTTGACTCGTACTTGAAGGAAAAACTTATCACGTGGCTCAGTCCTGCAAACCTCCAGCTTTATCACATAACTTGGGATGATCCTGCATCTTTGTTGGAGAAGATTGTAGCGTACGAGGTCTGTTTCTTGGCTCTCATCACATCATTGATATAGTCATTCCTTATGTTGCACAATCTGACACGAGTAATTTTGTCATTGGCATTCCACAGGCAGTGCATCCAATCAGCAATCTTTTAGATCTGAAGCGAAGGCTGGGTGTAGGTCGTCGTTGTTTTGGATATTTACATCCGGCTATCCCAGGTTAGCACTCTTTTATTGTCTAGTCTAGAGAAAAAGTAAGGTGGTTTTGGTCAATTCCTGCCACCATATTCTCTGTAGAATACATGTTACCATTCTCTTGAATACAATCAATCGTTGCAACAGAGGCCCGATAACAAATATCAACATGGACCTGTAGTATTTTGTTTAGCACATGAGTTAAGACTATGGACCAAAATTTTGACTGACTGTGTGAAGCGTCTGTTTGATGATCATTTCTTATGGTCACGAGGAGTGCAAGAAATTCCAACTGAAGTTACTCATGATTTGAACCACCTTCCACTGCTCATAATCTGAATATTTCGTCATTTATCACCATCGCACTGAGGAAACTATGGAAGTTGTATGTATAATGCATTTCCTGTAAAATTAGAGTGTAAAATTAGAGAAATTGTACATACAATGCACACCACGTGAAATATTTTAAACACGTGTCACTGGGTTGCAGTGTACATTCGCTGCATTTTATAGTTAAATGCGCTAAAATAATTTATTTGCCTTTAGGCGAACCGTTGATATTTATTGAAGTTGCTCTCATGAAGAACGTGGCCCAGACAATACAGGTAGATTACTTTCTACACAATATCATGAAGTTAGAGTATCAAGGTAACAATTATAATTGAAAAACTTATTGCAGGAAGTTTTATGGGACGATCCACCAATACCTGAATGTGAGGCAACATGTGCACTCTTTTACTCTATATCATCAACTCAAGTAAGTGCGAAATGATACTTTGAAGATTTATTAATTTTTAAATTTTTGTATATGTTTAAATTTTAATTTGTTAACTCGAGCTTATTTTGGTATCATATTTTCAAGATAATAAAATACTAAAATAGTATCAGTTTTCTTATGCTCATTCTGACAACCGATATTTTTTCTGGTTTGACTATCCATTGATGGGTGCACATCTTTTTTACACCTTTTCCCTTTACTTCAGTTGGCAACTATGTCTAAAAAAAATACTTGACCAGTGACCGAGTGGTTCCTCCTTTTCTTATAGTAAATATTTTTGTTCCTTTATTTTAATTGGAGTCACCCTTGCTGATTCTCTTTCTTAATGCTTTTGAGATGTACTTTATTCTGAAAGATTTTGAATTTTGATCGTGCATTTCTTTTTTCTCTTCCAAGGTTTGCATCGCTACAGCATAGTACTATTGTCTTCATGGTTATATCATTTAACATTTAACTTCCTCTCAAGTGTTTGTTGTTCTCTCTCATGTACAGCCTGGCTTATCTGGCATCAACCTGGGAAAGTTCCTCATTAAACGTGTGATTGATGTTGTGAGGAAAGACATGCCAAGTATATCCGTAAGTTCTATATTGATTAGACGTCTAGTTTGTAAAGGTCTTTAATCCAAACACTCATTGTAAGATGGAAGTTCAAGATTTAACTCAGTTACACCAGTTCCTTTTTTACACCATTTCTTTTTCCATGTAGGTTTCCATGCTAATTATGTAGTCTCTAATCATTATGAATGTTGAACCGAAGCATGCTGAAACTGTCCATGAAACTAGTAAAACAGTAGGCCAATACTCACATACACCTTGATTTAAAGATATAAAGTAGAGTTATGCATTTTGTACTATTTGTTCTTCCACATGAGTGATAAAAACTGGATAAACCGACCACCAGAGCTGACAAGTCCAATCCACCATGTTGGGCTGGGGAAAGCCTTTGTAATCGATTTGGTACGAATCAGATGCAGGTACTTACACAACATTAATAGGAATATCACCCACTCACTCCCACTGTTTATTCACAGCTGAAAAAAGTACATTTACTATGTTTGATGAAAAACGGTAACTGATATTTACACTTTCAGGGCCCGTTTGATTCTCATTTTTCATCCATAAAAATGAAAAATATGACCGTTATCCATCACATAAAGCCATCAATTTTGAATTTCTATCTCTGTGTGGGGCCCAATAACGGCTATATTTTTCATTCTCATTCTAGATAATGAGAATCAAACGGGGTGTAAATTTTTTTTCTTGAATACTTCCCCATTAAGGTTGTTGCTTTTCATTTTTAGCTTTTAACTTGAATTTTTTAGAGGGGAATACGACATTGCTTCCACAAATTCATCTTTTCCTGATTTGTAATACACACGAAAAGTGCAAGTAGTATATTCGTACGCATTGGAGTTTGAGATTTAAGGCATTCCAAAGTTAAGTGCTAGTTTTTGTTCTTAACAATTTGTTAGGCCATTTTCACGACCCACCTTGCCAATTAATTAACAGTCTGTGACTCTTTTTATATGCTGTCAAAAAGCAAAAGAGACTGTGCAAGTTGACCTTACCGACTTCATGGTTCACCAAGGAAATTGAGTTTTGTTTCTTGCTATTTATAAATCTTTCTCCCCTGCAGACATTTGCAACGCTTAGTCCTATTCCAGGTTACATGCCATGGCTTTTGTCAAAGTTGGCATCTGCTGAGAGATCTGATTCCACTTTCAAAGAACACTTGCTGAAACCAGAAGAAGATAGTGCACTCATTGATGCAGCTGGGTAAGCACACATTTTGACAGTTTTCTTGCTGATGATATGCTTAGATTTCTCCGCGTTTTTGGCTCTTTCGGGGGTGGGGGCAGGGATGGGCATGGGCAAAGCATGGCTATGCATGGAAGTTTAGACCCTTCCTTTCATTAATTCTGAGGTACCTCAAAGGAGTTAAGTGATTGTATTACTTTCTGTTTCTAATTTACCTAAGGTAGTCGTTTACTCTCTATTGGGCTGTCATCATTAACAGGATTTAGAAGATAAATGTGTCCCTCATTCTCTCCTCACAGACCTTCAAAGTTTATATATTTCAACTATCTTTGGCTGCTTAATCCCCGTATACTCTATTCTCTGTGCTAGTCCGTTACTCCTATCTGAATTTCCCCAAATACTTGTATTTATGTAATGAGTTTTCGCTTTGTTTCCTTAAAGTTAAAGGTAGCATTATGAAACTGAAGACTGATATGTCATTCTCCATCCGATAGTGTCATTTTATATGTGCTGATGATACATTACATCTTTCTCCACATGTTTTCCGTTTGAGATCCTTTTCCCCTATGCTTGCATCGAAGCATAGCTAAATGAGTCTCTCTTATTCTCTCTCTCCATGGTCTGAAATCAAAGTATATCTTTAAAGAATTTCATTTCTATTTACTTTGTCATTCCTGAATTACAGGATCATCATCACTTTTGGATGATTCGGAAAACAAAAAATTTATCTTCACCGTCTGCTTAAATGTGATGACATCTTGTAAGTAATTTGTCTATGACAGAGAATTAGCAACCGGAAAAAATGGGATGGAAGTAATGTGGAAGTTGTTAACGTCACCCAATTATGAGTGGACCAATTCAGCCGAGTTGATGTCTGTGCTGAATACCCCCTTAATGCGACTATGTGCCAGGTATGTTCTTGAACATAGAGCCTAGGAGGGTTGATCAGTCGTGCACTAACAGTACAAAAAACTGAAAAATATGGACGTGCAGTCATATCTATTTCTGTACTGCTGCGTTAATGATATTATGCTTTCTGCATAATTGGCTTCCACTCCCTGACTTCAGGTACCTTCTTCAAGAGAAGAAAAGAGGGAAGGCTCTAGACTATGTTGCAAATTTCCATTTGCAAAATGGAGCGGTATGTACATAATTGTAATAAGCATAATAGTACTCTGCTTCCTTTTCGCCGGTTATATTTTGTTCAATCCTAATTACTGTCAATATGTCTATTTCAACAAATTCACATTTAGCTTTATGATGACTATTAATCAAAATTATTGTCGTATCTTTACAGATGGTTGGAAGACTAAATTGGATGGCAGATCGATCAGATAAAGGCCTAAAGCAGAGTGCAGGAATAATGGTCAACTACATCTACTGGTAAGACTCTGGAATACTATTGTTTTTGTTTAGATTATTTCCCCACTTGCCTAATAGAGAAATCGGGGATCTACACGGAAACTCGTTAAACTCATGATGCCTTCCAGATTTGCTTTTCTACATCAAACTTCTATGATAATTGACCCATGAAGTTTTTGTACTCCCTGGGGCCTGCACCCTGCTTTATACTTTTTCGGAGTTTTGAAATTAATAATCACTTGATTATAGGTTTTACAGCATGTAATCAGTGCAATGGTATTATCGGATTAAATTTAAAGCCTGACCGACCCGAACTGCTTAAATGAAAATTGCAGGGTGGAAAATATCGAAGAAAATGCTCTGTCATATTTTAGCAACGGGCAGGCTCAAACTTCTCCTGATGTCAGAAGCTACCTTGAGGTAATTTATTGTCTTCTGGAGTTTCTCTATATGTTGAATACGAGATGCATCACCTCCATTCCCATTCCCACCCCCACGTGCACAAGGCACACAATCTACACGCTCTTATTGAGTTAAGTTGTTGCAGCCACAGGAGGATCATGAAGAAACTAAGGATTAGATTTTGCAAGATTGTATTGTAAGTACAATGTTATTAGTTTCGAATTTTGCTTCTATAAATGTGTTCTTAATGAGTTCAGCTTTTTCAAGATTGTGTTGCAAGTACCGAAAGATTATTATTTTAGTGGTACAAAGGAAATATGTTTCAATAAATGGTAGCACATTGAAAGTTTTTCCTTTTAATTTCTGATTAAAACATTTCAATGTACATCATCTGCTAGGACGGATATACATTGTACAATTGCTAAACAAGAATGTCCGTGACTTTTAACTTTCCTCATGACTAGTTTCCAAGACATAATCTCTCATAAGTCTTGTATTATGATCATCCACCATCTGTTAATATACAAGTAAATACTTGTTCAATTAAACAGCAAGTTAGAGAAGGAACTAATAAGAAGTAATATTGACTATACCTTTGAGGCCAAACGCTTCAGGTTGTCCCATTCAAAATCATTCTTGCAATATGCAGATCGAACCTTCATGAAGAAGATGAATTTAGAACTAGAAAAGAATATAAATCCAACAATTTTTTATTTAGGGCTTTTTTGATAGGGCTTTTGAAAAGTCAAAAGCTGTTTCTAAGACTAAGAAGCTGCTTTTGAACATATTTTATGGCTCGATTGCATAACTTTTGAGGCTCATAAATTACTTTTGAACTCGTTTGACTACTTTTATGAAATTGCTTTTTCTAGTTAGAAGATCATTTAGAGAAAACTGGCCCAATGTGGCTTCCTTTAAAAGAACTTCCAGAATGGAAAGTTCTTTTAAAAGTTAATTTTAATACAAAAATTAAGATAACTTTCTCCAAAAAACTCTTCTACATGATGCAAAAGTAAAAGTAAAAGTCATGCTAAACGGGGCCCTTAATAATTTCAATTTCCTCTAAAAGCTCTTGTATGAGGAGCAAAAGTAAAACACAGAAGTCCGGCCAAACACATCCTTAGATTTTACAAGAAAAATACTGACCTCTAATATGCGCAAAGCTGCAGAGCAAAGCAAGGAAATTCGAAGCGTTAGCAACTATGTATAATTAATTTAGCATGTGAAGTGAGATATTTAAGATTGTTGATTTGCACCTAAAGTTTTATGTCTTGGTGATTCTCGCATCAAATCAGCACAAAACTTGTCCCCATCTTTTAAAGCGTGTTTTTCAAGAAACTCCGTCAGTTCTGCATGTGCCTCAGGATTGTAGCTCTGCTCTGTCAACCAACTTAAGATAAAATTCATCCAAATACAGAAATAAACCAAGAATTTCTTGTGGGCCGAGGGACAGGATGAAACAAACAAGAAGAGGGGGGACCTCAAGCTGTGCATTGACAATTCTAACAGCAATGTATGTGAAAAAGTCATGGAGATGTTTTGCTGCCTTGGCTTCTGGAGAGGCTTCACCAAATCCTGTAAACAGTCTTGTTGAGTACTTCGTACATAAGAGAAGAAATAGTAAATTTCCGAAATGGGTAAATGGGATTTTGATTAATTGCACTCACCAGGGACATACATCTTGTTACATTGGATTGTTGTGAAAAAAATTCTTCTTTTCATTCTGGTTCTGTTACGGGGTTTTGGTGGGAGAAAGGAGAATTGGGAGACTGGAACAAGTGTGGAGGATTCCATGGATGATGCTTGCTTCTGGTTAATGTTGGAGTTTGAATATCTATTTTGTGTGGGGGGTATTTGCACAAGAATGAAAATATCTCTAGTCGCCTTCTGAAAATATCTTCTGTTTATTCTTAGGAATTTTATTAAATTAAAACAAAATCACAAAACAATTCCATTTAATTTAGGAAAAAATTCTAGATTTTCAGAAGAAGATGCCATTCATTTGATTTGTCCATTTTTTATGGTCTCAAAGGTCGTGGAAACACATAATTCTTTATTTAAATTATATTAAAGTTAAAGATGAAATTTATATGATTACTTGTAGTTTATTTCCAACGACTTAAACTTTTAGATGAGAGCTAAGCAAAATACTTGAATTTATTCTCACTATTCTATTACATTGTATTTATGAAAAAGTGGAAATTACACCTATACATGGATTTCAATTATCAACTTCAAAAATCAGGTTTGAAACTTATTCATTCAAATATCAAGTCATTATTCATTTTTTAATATTAATAATGATATTATTAAATTTTCTTTCTATCATCTCTCTTCTCTTTCTAAATCATCCACACCTCCTTAGATTCCAAATCACACACGCGCAGTGCTCCTCATCTTCCTTCTCTTCTCCGGTGTCGACCACTGCTCCTCATTTTCCTTCTCTTCTCTAACAATGGGCGTGCATGTGGCGTGAGGCGGTGGTCATCGCTACGCGTGGCTTTGGGGTGATTTCTTCTTCCTCCGATTTGCTTAGCGGGATATTTTTGTTGATAGTTGTTGGTGGTTTGCAAATTGTGGTGATTGTTTTGTAGTTGCTAATGGTGGTGGCTATTGTTGTTGTTTGTTGGTGATGGCGGCGATGGTGAGGCGCAACGTTTGGTTGGTGCCGATGGTAGTGGGTTTATGACCAATTATTTGGGTGGTTATAACTTATAACCAATAAAATAGTTAATTTATGATCAATAAATAATATGAAATTGTTAATTTGTGACCTAAAAAATATGTGATTGTGACTCACAATTTGTATCTTTGTGATTATGCAATTTGATTGTGATCATAATTGTGTGACATTTGTGATTGAGAAATAATGTGTGAACAATTAATTTAATAATTTGTGATCGATAAATAAGTTGTGACCTATCAAATTCGTGATTCGTGATTGTAACATTAAATATGTGATTAGTACGTAACTTTGATCATAAACAGAATAATATTGTGATTTTAATATATTTAATTAATATATTTTTTAATTATCTATTTAATTAATAAAATTTAAAAAATTGAAAAAAAATTAATTATGACCTAATTCTTGAAATTTTAAAACAAATTTCTTAATTTTGAAATTGTATTTTTCAAATACCTTATATATGTATTATTCCCTATTAAAAATTGTGCACATGCTTGCTGGGCCACCAATCAAGGCTTTATCAAGGAAAATCGAAGGGAAAAATTCATATTTAAGGTGTATTCTTTACCACAATTCAAAAGTAAGGTAAATAGTTTAAAAATTCAAAAATCAGGTATTTATTTAATTAATTAAAAATATTTATTAAATAAAGATCATAAAGTCACATTTTGT
>CAIGRT010104250.1:0-15487 GCA_903798405.1 Fraxinus platypoda | reverse complement strand
CACTTTTTATATATAGAAAGATAATAAATAATTCTTCCCTTTCATCCCTTTACTTTCTATTTGCACCTTTATTTCAAAAATTAATATATGATTACTTAAAGGCTGGGGATTGTAAGGTTTGGACAGATTGTCTTTGAATAAAAATATTACTATATCAAAATTTAAAAGGATTGGAGTCCAAAACCGACAATGGTACGTTACAAAACCTAGATAATTAAACTACAAATCATGAATGTTTATGTGGGATTTAAAAAAAATTTCAATTGGTCTTGAATCTTAGAAAGAAGACTACTTCAGAGGTTAGAATTATTTTATAATTAAATATGTACACGTCAAAATATTTTGAGAGATACGTCCAAATTTCGGAAATTTAAAAATAACATTTTACAGATTTCGGTTCTACCCAACCAAACGGACACATTTACAAAATATCCGTTTAGAATCCATTCACTTCAATTCATTTCTTGAAAAATTCGAACCGAATCACGCGTGGTTGGTTATTCACACATTCTTGAAGCAATCAAACCACACAAATTCAATCTCAGCGATTTTGGACATCTAATAAGTTTTTGCATGTTCTAAGGATTGCACGCAGATATGTTCTTCAGATACTTTAATTTTCGGGGGTTTTTCAAGTTAAGAATATCAATGAGCAATTTCTTCTTGTGGCTTCTTCTAGGCGAAGAAAAACTTTCCTAACTTTGAAGAACAAGAATCGAAAAGGGAAACACATAATGATGGTAACTAATATTAAATTTTTTCTCCAATTGGTTAACTGCCAATCTCTCTACGATTGAGATACTGCAGAACAACAGGCACCCATACTCGTCATACTAAGTACATTCTTCCGACCAAATCCGACATTTTCTTTTTACAAAATTCAAGTGCGGTTTACTCTTTAGACTAGAACATAGAACGGAAATAAACAAGCAAAGTATGATGCTCCTACTCCGGTGATGATGGTGGTAGGAATATTCCGTTCAGTCAGCATTGTCCTCCAATTTATTGCTTTCATTCAAATCTTCTTTGTTTTGACTTCCACTTTGTTGGGTTTTGATACCCAATAAATCCGGGCGATGATGTAAAATCGATGTTGAATAAATTATATCGACACCTTAGTGATGGTTCGACCCGTAAACAACTTGGGACCACTAGAAGCAACTTAATTGAGTTAAGGGAATAATACATTTCTAAGGTATTTACTTTATACCTTTTAAAAAATACAAAAACAAATTTCAAATTTCACAAATCAGGTTTTTTAATTTTTTATTTATGAATTAATGAATTATTAAATCAATTTATTATTAAATGTTTAATTCTATTATAATATAATAACCCCACCCCTACCGCTCCGGGGACTATTTCGACTATCGTTCCGGTCACAACTCATCTCCGACGACCGTTCCGATTCCGACGACGATTCATATTACTGTTCCACCGCCACTTTGTTCCGGCGACGTTTCCGACTCCGGCGAAAATTTTTAGGTCACAATTCAAAATTTTCATAGGTCACAATTTGTTTATTGGTCACAACCTAAAAATTTAAAAGTCACAATTTATTCATCGATTACAAATCACTAAATTTATAAGTCACAATACTTATTTAGATCACAATTTATCAATTTATTTGTCACAAATTAATAATTTTTAGGTCACACAGCTAGTATTGGTCACAGTTTTACTAATTCATAAGTTACATATTGTTTATTGATCACAAACCAACCAAATTATTGGTCACAAAAAATCAAATCATTTGTGACCATCCCTAAATCATTTGTGACCACCACTTCGCCACTGCCTCCACCAGCGGCACCACCATCGCGCGTAGCACGACCATACCCGCCAGACGCGCACACATCCAACCATCACACAGCAACACCGCAACGATCGCACAGAAACACCACAACCATCACACAGAACCTCAACCATCGCATAGAACAACAACCACAGCACGCAACCAGAAAAACACCCAAACCGCACGAACACCACCGCCGCACAAACACATACACCCAACCATCGCAAACACAGGAACCAACAGCCAACACCACAACCTCACATCAAACACACCGCCAACCGCACCCATCGCCATTGGATCTGCACCGCCAGAACGGATTCGAACAGGAGCGTTGCAAGGAACAGTAAAATACAAATCCACAGCCACGAACGTCGCACCCAACAGATTTGCACCTCCACGCCCCAACCGTACCTAAATTCCTTACCTGAGACCCGTTGACTGTTTGCTCCTGACCGAACTCGACGCCGACAAGGAATGTTGGCTCGTCAACAATCCTGACCTCCTAATTGCCCATGACACCCACTTCGTAGCACTCGCCAACCGCATGAACTTACAGTCATCGGAGTAAGTAGCGACAGTCGGGGTGGAGAGAGAGAGAGAAGACGAGAAAGAGGGGAGAAGACATAGAGACGGTTGACCAATGGAAGAAGACGAGAGAGAGTGAAAATGAGAGAGGGAGATGAGTGGAAGAAGAGTCCACGTTGTGGTAGCGGCGGCAACAAAGTTGAGAGAGGGAGACGAGATGAGGCGGAGGCGACGGCGTATGGTGAGAGAGAGAGAGAGGGTGGAGGATGAGATGGAGAGGTAATTGATTTTAGGGTTTTGGAGTTAGATGGGGGTGGGGGGAGTATATATAAATTAATTTATTGTAAATAGATATAAAAATAAAAATAAAAAAATATTTTTAACTTATTAATTAAAACATGATTTTTGTAATATGAAACTTAATTCAGGATTTTTGAAAATGGTNATATATAAATTAATTTATTGTAAATAGATATAAAAATAAAAATAAAAATAAAAAATATTTTTAAATTATTAATTAAAACCTGAATTTTGTAATATGAAACTTGATTCAGGATTTTTGAAAATGGTAATCTAAAAGTAGGGGTGGGTGTAATTTTCTCTTGAGTTAATGTTGCTCGTGGTCCAACACGCGTGGATGGTCCAAGTCATTGGGTTGGATGGTGATATGTATCGGCCCATTTATTGTTGGTTAGTTGTGGAAATATAGGCAGCCCATTAAGTGAACTTAGGCCCATATAAGTGACCTAACAATCATGTATATATCCACACCATTCTAGCCATTTTTGTGTGTGTATTTTGCATGAGAAGGGAAAATAGGGGAAGCCGTGAGGAAGTGTGGCAGCCGGGTTTTGGGTGATTTTCTTGGTGAGTTTCAACCAATTAATCTCTTCTCCTTCTCCTCCTTAGTGGGCTGCAAATACCACCACCAAGTACCTCTATGTGGGGATGTAAACTTGTGGCAACCAAGTGTTAAAGTTATGGGTCGAAGTCTCTCCGGTTGGTGTCGGTTTGGTTGAAGACTGAGCTCGGAAATTGGTTATTGGAGCTCCAAAATCTTAACACACTTCCTGTAGATGAATCTTTCTTTTTACCCTTTTCGTTGGTTTCCTTTTCCTTCGAGGATAGAGATCTCTTCCCAAAATTCTTTTGCCTAAACTCTATTTAAAAATAATGATATTTATGATAAAGAAAACAAGCATTCGTGAGTCAACAGCTTTTACAGCACTCTCAAAATGAATTACTCTGTGTAATATATGTAAAAAGAACATTTTTGGTAGAAAATTTTGTATATGCAGTAGATGCAATAGCCTGAGGCCAACTTCTAATCCTTCTCTGAAACAAGAATTTCAGAATTTTCCATCCTATAAAAACCTAAAGCCAAATGCACACAGCACCGGTAATAGAGGAGTTATTCTTGTAGAACCAGCTCGTCTAAAAGCTTTAGATATTAGAGAGGGACACATTTATATATTTAAATATAGTCTTGAATATGTCTCTTCCAGTGCCTTAGATATTGAAAATGTCATCACGTGGGTCTGTTATTTTTGTCCGAGACTATAGGATTTTGTTGGTGGTTTTCTGTACGTGTCAAGATTTGTTATGGTCACTAGCATGGTCTTTTGTTTTGCCTGGTCTATAGGAGGGTACGTGTCTTTATTTTCTGTTTTGCATGTTCAGATGAGTGCCTAGTTTGGTGGTAAAACGTTGAATTGTAATACCTATATATAGGCTGCTTAATTGATGAATGAAGTCAAGTGAATCCAGAATTTCCTTTTTCATTTAATAGCTCTAAAATCCAAAACCTATGCCAGTAGGTGAAAATTGGTCCTTCTAATACAAAGAGTACGTCTGGCTATGCATTCATGATGGGTTTAGAAGCTGTTTCATGGAGTACAAAGAAGCAACCGATTGTTACTTTATCAACAACCAAAGCAGAACTTGTAGCCGCAACTGCATGTGCTTGTCAAGCCATTTGGCTGAGGAAAATTCTTGAGGAGCTGCACTTCAAACAACAAGAACCCACTATACTTTATTGTGACAATAGTTCAACAATTAAACTATCCAAGAATCCTGTTTTGCACGAAAGAAGCAAGCACGTTGATGTTAAGTATCATTTCTTAAGAAACTTCACAAAAGATGGAGCTATTGATCTTGTTTACTGCAGAAGTGAAGACCAAGTTGCTGACATATTTACCAAACCCCTCAAATTGCTTGCATTTCAGAAGTTGAGAAAGTTACTCGGTGTCTGCACTTTGCAAGATCATGATTAAAGGGCGTTGGCTATTGATTTGTATTAAACTGAGTGTTTGAAAACATCAGTTTAAGAGAGGGATTGTTGAAAATGTCATCACGTGGGTATGTTATTTTTGTTTGGGTCTATAGGATTTTGTTAGTGGTTTTCTGTACGTGTCAAGATTTGTTATGGTCATTAGCATGGTCTTTAGTTTTACCTGGTCTATAGGAGGGTACGTGTCTTTATTTTCTGTTTTGCATGTTCAGATGAGTGCCTCGTATGGTGGTAGAACGTTGAATTGTAATGCCTATATATAGGCTGCTTAATTGATGAATGATGTCAAGTGAATCCAGAATTTCCTTTTTCATTTAATAGCTCTTTCCTCTACTTACGTATATAAGTTTATTTTTTTTTATCATTAGATACATCTTCAACATTGATTGTTTCTCTTTGACTCCTTGCAAATGTCATTTGCAGATATTCATGACATTACTCTTTAGTAAAAACCATTTGCTCCTAAAAAAATTTAAGCTAAATCCATAAATAAATAACTTCTCCAGAATTCTTTCCGCAGAGAACTAATCTAAGTAAACAAGTAATAAAAAATTAACCACTCACCTAAAACAAAAAGGATAATACCAGCATTACTTAAAAAAGAATTAAGAAAAAAAAAATCAGAAAAACTAAGAATGAGCTTTTTAGTGTAACCTTTTACATAATGCAAGAAAAAAATTAACCCAACGAAGTTAATTACTTCGTGCGTTTAGCATCCAAGACTGAGCTAGAATTTCTCTCTCTCTCTCTCTCTCTCTCTCTCTACTTACATTCTGTTGATTATTCTGAGTAATTCTAAAATATTGCATATTGATTGATTATCACTATTTTCAATGGATTTTGCTAAATGGCCCGCGCCGGTGACCGCATGGATGACCGCACACTCACAGTCCAGGCGCGGGTCCCACGTGAATAAAATAATCCCGACCCCATGTATGTGTGTGTGCGGTCATCCCCGCGGTCACCCACGCGGGCACTGTAGCACGACCCATTTTCAATAGCATGCAAGATTATCAATTTATCAACATAAATAAGCTAGTGTAACATCGAATGAGACGTGGTGAAAGGGACGTCTAAATGCCAGACGCAAGTTAATTTTGTCACTCTAAACATTCATAAATAAAAAATACAAAAAGTATTTATAAAATGCAACGAACAACTTGAAAGAAATTATACAATAATTTAAAAAAGAAAAAAAAAAGCTACTTTTGGTGTCTGAAACAATTAATCAATTTCAACATAATAAAATTAAAATATGTTTATATGAATAACTTTTTAATAACATTAATTGCTTTGATAGGAAAATTGGTTCTATTGTTGTGATTTTAGGAAAATTGGCGTAAATTCTCAAACTTTTACTAATCTTGTGTTTGACATTGATATCCAAAACCTATGACATTAGGTGCAAATTGGTCCTTCTAATAGAATTTCTTCCAAAATAACCATTAGTTTTGCGTGTGAACTGTACTTCTTTTTATTTGTTTTAACTGAAGGGCTAAATTCGTCAAACTAATTAGAACAAAATAAGTAAAAGTAAATAAAAGATTTAAAAAAAAAAAAAAAANAAAAAAAAAAAAAAAAGATAAAAAGATCATCTTGTTCCCCCACCCCACCAAGACCGACAATGCATGCAACCAACCATCCTCGCCATCCTCCACACCATCATTCTAGTCCTAAAAGACACTAAAATCTTTGCCCTCATTTGGCAAGTGTTTAAATTAGAAATACGGTCGGTCAAATTACTTTTTTATCTACACATTCAGGATCTCACTAGTATTATTCATCACTCATTTCTACCTATTTATAATTTAATTTGATGATAAATAATTCTCAAACACGCTTTTAATTGAAAATCATTTCAATCCGATCAATGGTGAGGTGCTAGGGCCACGGGGTGGGGTGGGGTGGGGGTGATCATGATGAAAATTTCCCTTCAATTATAAGTCCAAGAGTAAGACTAACAATCTTTTTTTTTTTTTTTATCGAATCCATCCAAAATAACCAACAATTACACACCTAATGGCGTAGATTTGGAATGTCAATGTAAAAATTTAAAGGTCCGTGATCAAAATGCAGGATGGATTTGGGATCATTTGTGCCAATTTACCTAATTTTTATATCACTATTGAATTTATTTCGTTATTTTCCAAATGGGAATTAAATTTTTTTTTAAGTAAATTTTGTGGATACTTCAAATTGTTCTTGCACTTTATTGCACCTTTACCTAACCAAATACTCATCCAAATAAAATTGACGAATTATACATGTTGTATTTGTCAACTTAAAAATGCAATGATTAATATTAGATTCTTTCAAAAAAGAAAAAAAAAGTCAACTTTATTGTATTCTAAAGCCTGAAAACTTAAATGATAAGCGAACTCGACACCAAGTGACGTGTCGATTAAAAAAATAAAATTATCATTAACCAAAATACAATTAAATTTGATTATTGTTGAATTGACTTGTTCAAGTTGGTAGACGACAACATAATCGCAAATTCTAGAATTTTAACCGAATTTCGTGAATGAGCAAATTAGATATCTTTCGTAAATGCTAAACAGAGAATTACCTCTTTTGTCCCGATTACTATTTTTCAAAAAATTTTACTACACCTATATTTGACTTTATTTATAAACATTCAATCACTTTTTAAAATAAATTTCAAAAAATTTACAAGTATTATATGCTTATTAATTACACTTTTTGTCTAATTTATAATTTAAATCGTTTGTAAATATTTTTCAAACCTAAAAGAAAATTAATGTTCGGTGATGTTTGAGGATTTCATTCAAAACGTATATCCTATTTAGTAGATTTTTTTCCTTTTTTTAAAAATAATAGCTCCAATAAATTAACGCTTTCTGCAATATTTCCCAAGAAAATTTGATTTGGCGATTTGCAACCAAAATTATTTCTCCAACAAATCCTCTTCAATTATAATTTTCTAAATTTTTGAATTTTCTTGAATTCTGAAGGCCAAATACTCATGGCTTCTCGCAGCAGCAGGCAACCATACTCCCCTTCTGCTCCACCCATACCGGATACAGTCGAGCCCCGGGTCGGTCACCCTTACCACCCTCCTCCAAATCACCTCCCCTATGCCCCCATAACCCAACCCCACCCTCAAATTACCACCGCCAGCACGTTAGGGTCGGTTCCAACCCAGCCACCACCGCATGGATACGAGTACAACCCTTACAAGCAGCATAGCAATTATAGTTGGTTTCCGCCGGGTACCCACCCGGATATTATTCGGAGCTTCCAGACGGTGGGCCGGAACCAAAACGGGTACATTGAAGAAAAGGAGCTCCAAGAAGCACTCGCTTGGAATTACCAAAGGTTCAGCCTTGGAACCTTGCGGTTGCTCATCTTTCTTTTCAGAACCCCAAATGATTCTTCTTTTAGAATTGGTCAGTTTCTCTGCACTACCCTTTTGCGTTTTATTTTTCCTGGATTTGTTGGTATATTATATTTTTTTCTTTATAAGAAGGTAGAAAATTTTACTACTTTTCTTTTCTCTTCTTTTTTTCCCTTGGAGTTTTTTTTGTGTTGGTTGAGAAAAAATGAAATCTTCATTCCAAAGTTGCTTTTACCCTTTTTGCTTCATTGGGAAAAAGTACGTAATTCTTGATCATTTCCTATTTTCTCCTACATATTGAAAATGGAATTAATGTTAGTGTTATTAAAGATTAAGTTGAAATTACCATTAATTTGTTTGCAATGGGAGGCATTTTTTGGCAATGTGAAGTGGAATATGGGTGGATTTGAAAAAAAATTATGCAACTTTTTTACTGTTATTATTTCTTTCTTCTCTTTGTGTCTCAAATACTAGCTTTTGGATGCTGTGATAGGGTTTGTTTCATCAATATATCCTTACTTTAGGCAATTCGGTGATGCCAGTGCTTAATTTTTTTGCTTTGAATACAGGGCCGAAAGAGTTTGCAGAGGTATGGAGTTGCCTTGGTCAATGGCGGGTGAGTAGTGTTTTCTCAGTTAAAAGTTGAAAAAAGCTTATTCTTTAAATGCTTAAGCATTCAACTTTTTTCTTTGTTAAAATTCTTATCTCGGTTTAAAAACGACGAAAACAAGATACTTATGGAATCAAAGGCGGTGTTTTGTGATATGCTAAGATTACTTGTAACTTTGGAGGGGAATTTATATTTATTTAGCCAGCACGTTAAATCAAATTTTGTGCTGAAATTCTGCTAGTGCACCCATTTTGCTTGTAATTGAAAATAATTTTTTAACTTTATTGGGAATTAGGTTTGAAGAGAGAGTTGATTTCTAAATATCAGCTCTGGATGAAAATTCTACACTTGTAAGTATTTAATCGTTGTCTTACAATTTGTCTGTCTATTCTTGTGACTATAAATAATAAGGTTGTGAGAGGCATCTTAGAACTGAAATAGAAGTATATGCAAAACAGCTGTATTAAAATCAGCCGAGGTATTCTAATTGCGGGGTGCACGTTTAAATATCATCTAATGGTAAATGTAAACCAAGGATGTTATTTGAGGGAAATGCCTGGGGGGTTGAGAATTTGTTGGTGCATCAATTAAGAATATTATAACGAGGACACGCACAAAAAAGTAGAGGTGGTACCATTTGACAAAAAATTAAGAAAATAACCAGTTGTTTTGGGGCGCCTCTGGCATAGTCTAAAGATTAAAGAAGCACCTTTTCAAAAGAGTGATGTGATTCAGTGGAGTAGTTCTAGGAGGACGATGTATACCAAAAGCAACAAGGTCTGGGGTGGTCGCAGAAGATGTCCCCTTTTTAGACCAATAGTAGTTTCGGATCCAACAAGTTGAGAAAAAAGTATTGATGTAGCTGACCTTCTTTATTTCGAGTATGACTTAACTTCTTGTCATGTAAACTCTCAATTCTTTCTAAAGCAGACAGAAGAATCAAGAAAGATTTGAGGTTAGCAAAATTGGCTCTTTGAGGTTAGAGTGAATAGTTTACTGGTTCATGATAGGTAAACAAGCAAGTCGAAATAAAATGAATCATGCCCTTTTTCCCTAATCGTTTTGGCGGCTGACTGTAGATTTCAGACATAATCTCAAAATCTTTTGAGCCAAAGAAGGATGTGGTGAGACTATATTTTATTGGAATGACTCTTGATATCTGATTTGAGTTGAATTGCATTCTGCTCTTCTTCTTTTTTTCGGTTGCAAATATAATGCCCTGCTTGGGATTTGTCCCCCTTTTTTTTTTTACGGCATATTGTGAATTCATATTATGTATCTATGATGCACCGATAAGGACACGTATCGTGTCGAATACATCGACACACGATTTTTCAAAAGAGATTGACAAGACTCGTTGATTATATTCTTTAAAAATTTTCATTTATATATTATAAATTTAGTTTTATACTTGTTATTAATTATTTTGTTGAAATCTCTTAAATATGAGTACCTATTTGCTATTCAATAATAATTTTGAATTAAAAATATATAATATTTCTTATATAGAAAGAAAAATAATCATCGTAAAGTATCCGAGGAGTGTCGGTATCCGACACGTGTCTGACATGGACATACCTCCATTGTTGAAGTGTCTGTGAAACGGAGTTATGTATTATGTGGTGCGAATTTCATACAATATATGAAGGAACTTGAGGGACCATTTTATATTGATATATAGACTGAGAAGCGTGATATCTTCTTTGCGAGCTTGTCAATTACAGTGAAAAATTGTAGATGCTCTCACATTGAGGATGAACCACTATAAATTTGTGTATTTGCTTTGCGTTTTTTTTTTTATTTGCATGCTTATCATTGCTTTTGGAATTAGAGATTAGGACTTAATCCACCAAAACAATATCTTTTGCACTAACCATTTCCCATGTACTTGTAGGCTGTGTTTGAACGATTTGATAGAGATCGGAGTGGGAAAATTGATACTATTGAATTGAAGGATGCCCTATACAGTCTTGGGTATGCATTACCACCTTCTGTTCTCCAAGTTTTGATTTCCAGATACAACAATGGCAATTCCCAGAGGGTTGAGCTGAGTTTTGACAGTTTCGTCGAGTAAGGCTTCCTTTTTCTAATTATAATCACATATAATTGCTCTTGGACCCTTACCCTGGCTATATTCTTAAGGTGATTTTGTTCTTGGATGCAGATGTGGGATGATTGTGAAGGTAAGTAACAATGCCAATGCGTTGAATTCTTTATCAATTTCTGATTGCCATATGGCAATATGTGCGGTTAAAATCATTTTTAGTCACCCTATAATGTTGTTCTGCTTTGGTCACCGAACATTTTTCAAATTAATTTACTTTCATTTTTGTTTTAGGCACTCTATCGACTTCTATTTGTTGAAATAAAGAAAATACTTATATGACTAATTGAAAATATGATGTAACATGGGAAATCTATTAGCGTACTGTTTTTATCTAAGCAAAACTGTGTCTTGTTGGTGTGGTTAATGGAACTTTTTTTTTTCCTTGAAAAAGAACTCTGGCCAACAAGACTCTTTTTTGTTTTGCTGGACGATAAATACTGTGCATTGACTGGTTTTCCATGTGACATCATATTTTCCATTAGCCACATTAACATTTCTCCTAATTCGGAAAACGGGTTCCTAAATTAAAATGCTACCAGTGGCGTGACTAAGAATGCTTTTAATCCCTATATGTAAATTAGTTATGACTTCCTTGTCATTCGATTCTCTATTTATTCCTCCACATAATTTCAATTTCAGGGTTTGACGGAAAAGTTCAAAGAGAAGGATCCACGTTATACAGGTTCAGCGACGCTAAGTTATGACACATTCATGACCATGATCATTCCCTTTCTTGTTTCGGAATAGACCATTTCATGATATGTTTCATTGAGTTGAATTTATTTCTACTGATGCGAGGAAAAAGTTTGTACACAGGGCACTGTTCAGTCACCCGAGAAAAATAACATTTTTTTATGTCAAGAATGTGAGGATTGTGAAAAAAATGATGTAAAAGTTAGATAAATAGTCATTACAGTCTTCTGCCTTCACATGCATTGTGAATTTTTTAACCTGTCAAAAGCCATTTTCTTCAAGATTAGCCTATACTGGTGCTACAGATTGATATTCTCAGTTGTTCAGTGTTGATTCTTCTTTGATTCTAAAAAATGAAACGATGTCTGATTACTCTATTTTTATTTTTATTTTTTTTCCTGTCATATGGGTGTTTAAGGTTTATGTTTTATTGCAAGCATTTCCACGTGGCTCGAGTCATTCTTATATTTACCACGCATCGCCAATTTCATGTGTAAACATGCATGAAAGAACGGGCGAAGGCAACTTTGCCTGCTCGCTGGTGAAGAACTCGTCTGGATGGATAAATGTTTTTATTGATAAACCAACCAACAGAAGGGGCAAAAAAAATAAAAACACTTTTTAAGTTTACTAGTGAAGGAAACGTGCGTTGCACGTTCATTGATTAGTGTTAAAAATAAGTATTTGTAAATGATAGTGTTGAAAGAAAAGGGCCCAATCTGCAACAAGAAGCACAAAACAACAAAAACGTACATCTCAATTTCTTATAAAATTTCAAAGACAAATTGCAAGTTCAACTTTTTATTAGTAGTCAGCAAGTATCAAGTATTGATCATCTGTTTCACTATTTTCAATGCTTTATCATTTTAATATAATTATTGGTGTAATTTCGTTACTCACCCACCTTTTGAAGCACAACTCAAGTAGATGTCAGTATTCACAAAGCTCCTACAGGAAAAAAATACAATGTACTCCATTGAAGATAAATATTCGTATAATTTGATAAAAATTCAGGTAGCACAAATCACAGAATTTCACGAGAACATCAAAAAAGATGTAGGAATTCTTTTTTTCACAAAGACAATAGAGGATAAAGTAATCAAATAGGGAACCGAAAGAACAAACAAAAACATTGAAAATTCCAAAACATAAGGATTATGAAAATGAATAGTAATATCACATATGATGCAGGTAAAAATTCAAGGACTAAGAAATGTGTACATTTAAACTTCTGGTTTGCTTAAGGTGAATGGCGAAAAAAATAGATGTAAAGCACCAAATAATTATATAAATATCATAAATAATTATGGCATATCATACACTTGCGTGACCATTAAGCGCTAAACAATTTACACATTGAAGCCATTGTGTCATTGATTGAACAACTTGAATGTTGGTACATCACTACAATATATAAAAGAGGAGAGTTTGTTACTATTCATAAGGCATCATCATTATCTCATGCTGATGTCATATATATGTATATGTAATGAATTATTTAGTGTCATTTTCATTTAAATTTACATTTTATCTATTTACATTTCATTTCACGTAAATTTGAACATCATATTCATTTGTATTTGCATTTCTTTATCTATCACGGACACTCTTTGTCTCTCTCTACAGCAAAAAGCAAACATTATTTTTTGCTTTCTCTCAATCTTTCTTCTCCCTCCTATACTTCAAGAAGCATGCTCCACAATATTTTTGAACAGAATCATACTCCACACCCATTACTATGAACACAGTTCCCACAAGAATAATGTAGAACAAAAACCAAATCAGTAAACTAAAAATTTAAAAATAGGTCCATAAACGAATGTGCGAATGTATATACAGAATGACAAGGTTAAAGCGAGACTTTATTTGTATAAAAAAAATCCACTTTAATAAAATATCAAAATAACCCAAAAATCCAATCTTTTTTATCTTCCAACATAAAATATGAGCAAAAAGAATAAAACTCTTTAGCATTAATAATTACCATCTTGAGTGATCAGTGTTAAAAAAAAAGTGTCCATGCAACGCGAAGGACACGGTGTCCGCACTGCCTGGACACGATGTATGCGCTGCGCGGACACGGTGCCCATGTTCACACATGGTGCCCTTCGCGTTGCGTAGACATTTTTTTTTTTTTTTTTACAGTACTACCAATAACATTTTCATTAAAGTTTCAACTAATATTTTGAGATATAAATTTGATTATATAAGTCAATGAAATCTTGACAAGCCATATAAAAAAGTGAATTAATTTATGTTCTCAGAGAGTTATCATAAGAGCAAAACCAGATACATCAATCCATGAATTGGCAAGATTTAAGCCAGCGAGCTCGAGGTCTCCGAGGTGGCCGGCGAACATTACAGAAACCAAAGGCATGAAATAGTAGGCAACATTGGTCAAAATCATTGGCGGTGCGAAGAGAATCTGATCTTTCGTCTCATCCACATCAATAATCTTGCTCCACCATCTCTCCACTGCATTGTGTTTAAGTAGAGGTTTTTTCGCTCCACATCAATAATCTTGATCCACCACCTCTCCGCCACATTGTGTTTAAGTAGAGGTTTTTTCACCGCCGAGGAATGATTTGGGAATTCGGGTTCTCTTTCGGAGTAAGAGAAATTGCGGGTTGCGGTTGAGAGTTTTAGGCTACGGTGTATAGGAAATTTGAGAAGGTAAGGTGTTCTTTGATATGAATTTAGGGCAACTTAAAAAAAAAAAAATTGAATTATGTCGACGACGGGAAATCACGACACGTGGCAACCAAGTTTTTGCCTCTTTTATATTGTAGTGAAATTGAGTTATTAAAATACTTATTATCATATATGGTTGAAGTACAAGGATCAGAGACTACCGACCGACTCAAACTTAAACTTGAATTCTTGTCGAAAGACTATAAGCTTTGAGTGGCAATAACTTTAACGGTTAGAAACACTTTCGGCTATTTGATTTTCTTCAATAACAAATTACCTATACTACAAAATGTTTCTAAAGTATACAATGCTTCTGGTATCTATAAACTAGCAAATTGTAGCCCCCATAGCACATCTCCAAGTGGTAAAAGGGGAAGGTGATAAAACTCCAGCTTTGCTTGAGGCTGCTGCGTCAAGAGTTTGAATTCTGAAATATGGATTTGGCCCTTGGATAAGTGCAAGTGTACAAGCAACCTTCCACCCTCAACTTTGCTTGAGGCTGCCGCGTTGAGAGTTCGAATCCTGAAATATGAATTTGGCTATTGGGTAAGTGCAAGTGTACAAACAGTCTTCCACCTTATACCCTTGGAGGTATAATCTGCGATTTACCTCCTTCACCAAGACCCATGGCAGGACAGGTGGGGATCGTCTGGGATGCAGTTCATCCTTTATAAATTAGCAAATTGTAAACGTCTTTTCCCAACTGGTGAATTGATTGGTGGATTTGTGATAATGAAAGCTTCCGTGTTTGACTCCCTGCAATTAGAAATATAACATATTAACTACAAGAAAGAGTTTTCTAATATAAAAAGGCTGCTAAAATCCTCATTTGACAATTCAAAGTTAGATTACCTAACAAGACAAAATTAGTGTATTTTTAGCAGCCGTTTTTCCCAATTCCACACAACATGATTTGTCTAAAGTCGAAGACTCCAAATTTGGAACCTTGGAATTGGAATTAGAATAGGAACCCTTCAAATTTGATCGGCCTTTTAAAGAATCCAATTCTAGGGCCACATAAAACCTACTTTTACCAATCTCAAGGTTCCTGATGTCCCATCAGTGTAACATACTCCACGTTTTATTTATATCAGTGAAATTAAAAACTCAAAATTGCACACTAGGCACCATCTTAAATGATGCCTCAAAAAACGGCACCTAAATAAGTGTCTTTGAACCAATAAAATCTTCAATTTGCTTCCAATCACGATCAAACTTGCACACCCCAGGAAAAAAAACAGAGAGATAAGCTTCAGTAAGTTGCGCCACTATTAACCGCGTATTAACAGATAACACCAACAAACAAGCTCATGAAGTTTAAAGTCAACGATTATAACTATATTTTTCATGAAAAAAGCATAGTCAAAAAAATATTAGGCGCTGATTAATTGGTAAGACACCAAACAAACACATGAAAA
>CAIGRT010104218.1:0-11454 GCA_903798405.1 Fraxinus platypoda | reverse complement strand
TCCTTTATAATTGTTCTTTCACTTGTAATTCCTTATATTGTAATAGAAAATATCAGTTGAATGAAATATAGTTTACATTTAAGTGCTGAGTATTGAAGTTAGTTCCGTTATTCTGGTTTATTTGGTGTTTGATTGAGTTTTGGTGCGAAATTGGAATTCAACCGTAACAAAATTTAAAGGAAAACAAACCTCATTTTTTAGGCTTCGTCTTTTTGAACTCTGGCTACAAAGAGGCACACATTTCTTCTAAACTCCCATTGCCAATTCCATAAATGCCTTGCACTCTTCACTGTCACTGGTGGCGATGCCTTACCGTAGTTAGAGAAGAAGGTCGTGATTTGTAGGGTGGATGCGTAATTTTTGGAAGCTTCATTAGGGTTTGATGAAAAATGCAAGTTCAAGTAGGTTTTGTATTGTTTTTTGCGCTGGGTGAATTTTGGTTGGGTTGTCGGTGGTGAGCTACTTTTCACGATATTCAATTAACGTTGCAAAAAAGGAATTTTTTTAAACATTTTCACAATATTCAATAAACATTGCAAAAAATATATATTTTGCAACAGTCATTGAATGTTGCAAAATGCTATAGATTACATATTTCAGCAACAGACATTGAATGTTGTTATAGAACCAGATTTTAATAACGTTCAATAAATGCTGCAAAAGAAAAAAAAGTTTTTCGCAACATTCAATAAACGTTGTAAAAGTGAAACTTTTTGCAATAGTTAGTGAAGATTGCAAAAACTATATATTACAAGTTTTAGCAACATGCACTGAATGTTGTTGTAAAATCATATTCTAACAACATCCAATAGATATTGCAAAAAATGAAACTTTTCGCAACATTCAATAAATGTTGCAAAAGATGACATTAGAAACATACATTTAAAAAATGTTACTAAAGCTTAATTATGTTAACCAATGACAACATTCACTTATTAAAATATTGAGATAGACCTCTTTAGCAACACTTAATTAACAAATGTTGCTTTTCTAGTGTTGAAAAAGGTTCAATTTTGTTGTAGTGTTAGTTGGCCATAATCACATTCCTTTTGACATATTTCAATCTAAATCCCTTGCAAGTTCTCTGGACAAAGAATTCGTCAAATTTTGACTTGACTTGACATAGTCTATAGTGATTATACCATTGAAATTAATTGTCTTACTAAGCTATGTCTTAATCCAATGTCAATAGACTTTTCATTGTATATTTGGCTATAAGGTTTAGACAATGTAGCTTCACTAAAGCAATCAAATGAACTTGTAGAATTGATTTAGGTCAAATAAGAATTTCCCTTAATAAATTTCTTAGCAATTTCGCTTTCTTGTAACATGAAGCAAGGGCTATGAACTTAGCTGCCATGGTGGAGTCCACAATGACATGTTTACTTAAAACATTTTCCTTGTCCCTTCAAGCTATTTAATTTCCTTGAGGATTTACTTCTCTTCACTAAGAGGAATAATTTCGTGCTGAATGTGATATTGCAAGAAAAAATATTCTAGTAATTTGAGAACGTCGACGAACATATAACCAATCCCCTTTCTTTGCAACAAGTAATACACAAGTTGCAAGGTGCTCCTAATGGAGGCAAAGAGAAGGGCTCGGGTAAATGTACTTCTAGGGGTTTATCTTGATGTAGTTTGGGAGGAAAAATAACTGGTCAAGCAAGTAAATGTTTTAGGTTCAAGTCTCAAAACCACCCATTTAACGAAATTGTACACATGTTAGGATTTGATTGGCATAAACTTGAAGAGCGTGTTAAAATCAGATTTAAATGATATAAATGCAATATTTTTAACCGCTTAAATTTTTAAATCAACTAGTTCAAATTCACAATACACTATTCAATACTTAACATAGTAAAATAACACATATATATATCCCATACATTTTTTTCTACTTGGTGTGTTTAGTCAAATCCATCGTTTATATAATAAAATTTTTACATTCTCAACAAATGAAATAATGAAGAAGTTATATAATTGATGATAAAACATTCACGTATGTGTCTGGAGACGAAATATATAAATAAAACAAGTAAAATTTGAAGCTCAAATTCAACAGCTATATATATCATCCATTAGGAGGAGACGTTTTATCAATTTCTTCTAAGGCAACTATTGGATCAACTGTTGTTTAACGTAATAGAAAATCAACTCGTATTTTTAAATTATCTCGTAAATGTGTGTCTTGACCTACGTCTTGTGATTCGCGGTCTGCTCAATTTATGTGGTCCGAACCTCATTGTTCGACGTTTCCATTTTAACATTTCTAGAGTGTATTCAGTGATCTGCTCAAGTTATTTGATTCGAACCTCAGTGTTCGACTTATCCATTATAGAGTCACAGTGACGGACAAAATGCTCGATTCCTTCAATAGGTATGATAAAATATAAATAACTCCACTTCATAATTGAAAGAACTCAATTCTTTTGTTGTCCTTATTTAGTAAGACTCGACGTAAGATCCAATACCAAGCACCAAATTCTATGTACAAATCTCAAACCAATAGATATACATTTATCCCCACATAAATAAATAGACAAAGTCATAAAAGGGACATATCATGAAATCTATTCGAGGAAAATGCCAAATTGTCACGTGAAAATGGGACAAGAAACAAGAGAATGTCCTTTAGTGAATATGCCTCCATTATCGCCATAAATAATGCCCATGTTGTCTTGGTATTAACTTCATCTGGATAATGAAATGAATTTGCATGTGGTAGTGTCTATCGAGTAGGAAAAAACTCATGATGCATGCAAACACAAACCACACTTGTGATAGAATTCTACTACCATCGACGCGCACGTTGATTGGAAAAGATAAAATTGAATACTAAAATAGTAAGATTTTAGTTTTTAGAATTGTTCTGAAAATAGGTAAAAAAAAAAAAAAAGATTGAATGTTACAATTAAGAAAATTAGCATAACGACATGTGTTGAGATACGAGGAGTCATCGTAATATGAATCCAACCCTTTTTTGTTGTGTTGATTTATTCAATTAAAGGCTTATGTGAAAATGGAATGTATGTATCGTTTAATAAGTTATTTTGTAGATGTTTAGGGGCTGTTCTCTTTGTGTTTCAATTTTGTATTTTGAGTTTTGAATTCATTTTGAATTTTGTGTTTTGAGTGTCCATTTTGAGATTGTTGAAAATGAGTTCTTTTTGACATTTTGAAAAATTGTTTTGAAAACATCTAAAACGCGTTTTGAAAATTTTTGACTTGATTATAACGGAAAACACTCAAAATCGTTTTGAGTTTTCTTTGTAAATTTTTAACTTGTTTTCAAAAACACGTTTTCGAAAATAGGAAAGAGAACGCGTTTTTACTGTTTTGGAAAATAAAAAACAGAAAACGGCTTGAAAATGGTATCGCGTTTTGAAAATTTTGGCTTGATAATAACTGAAAACACCAAAACGACAAATTTGTCGTTTTGGGTTTTCTTTGTAAATTTTTAACTTGTTTTCAAAAACGCGTTTTCGAAAATAGGAAAGAGAACGCGTTTTTACTGTTTTGGAAAATAAAAAACAGAAAACGGCTTGAAAATGGTAAAGAAAACAAGCCCTTAGTTTTCGAGTTCAGATTTTCCACTCCTACCATTGTTGTGGTTGTAGCGAAAAAGATTGAAGTAAAAAAAAAAATTTTGTATGATATACAGAGCTTACTCTTTCTCTTTCTCCTCCTCCTTTAAAAAAAAAGTTGGGTTCTCATAACATGTGAGGAATTATGAATCCATAGTATTCGAACAAAATAGTGAACAATAATTTTTATTTTATATATCGCAAAGAAAGCAGAATATATATTATAAAATTGAGAATTAATTATCAAATACAATATATATATACAATGACATTTAAATAGAAATAGTTATCGAAGATTTGAAAACCTTGAAGATCATGAAAGCTGATCACATCTTTAACAATAATATTTTGACCTAACACGTTTAGTAGGTTAAATTAAATTCAATAAATCAAAAAAATATGTCACGCGTGTATATTCTTTATCACACTAAATAGGTATAAAAAAAATTAGAAACTGGTAAAAAAATTTTAAGATTTTGAAAATATTTTACATCCTTAATAATATGATCATATTTTCAATGTAAAATGTTCAGCATGTTAAAATCATTATATATGTACACACAAAATATGTAATTTTAAAGATCTCGATAATATTTTACATCCTTAATAATATCATCATATTTTCAATGTAACGTGTTCAGTACATTAATACGCACAAAATATATCATGTGTAATATGTGCGTATTCTTCGATCCCGTTTATTTTTGTTCAATTAATCATCCAAAAATATGTTTAAAAAAAAGATTAAATTTGAAAATTGGCAAATTTGTAAATATGTCACACTTCACTGTTTTATTTTATTTATTTTGGTATAATTGATTCATTTCTATTGTCCCCTTGTCTAATGGGGACCTTCCAAAGAATAGCACTTAGATTGATTACTCATGCCTCTTAGTGAAGGGACATATGTGTCTTCATCATAGGAATAGTCAGTAGTTATTGAATAATCATATCATTATTACTTTTTCAAAATTATTAGCCAAATATAGTGATTATAATCTTTTTTTTTTAGTGCATTAGAAAAATTCACTAAATTATAAGTCATTTTCACTTTTAGTTAACGGGTTTAAACCAATTAGGGATCGCAATGGGACGTGAAGGCCATTATCATCCCCATCGCGTCATGGATTTTCAAAAGAGTAGGGTGGGGATGGCTGTATTAGGGTAAGGATTAAAAAAATATGTATTTACCACTCTGTTTTAATTTAATAATTAATATTTATTTATTTATTAAATATTATCTAAATTAAAAATATAAAAATAAATTAAATTAAACAATTTGGGTTGTGTTCAGAAAATTATGGACGGAGACCATGATCCCCGTCCCTATCCCATTTACCATTCGAGGCATAATTTCCTCACCCCGTGTGAATCAAGACAATCCAAAACGAGAAATTTTGTCATTCCTAAAACTAATTTGCAGCTATTTCCATTACTCCACTTTCAATAATTATATTTTAATTCATAAAAATGTTAATGTTGCCTCACCCCGTGTGATTATGTTTGATTGTGTTTAATTTGTTTTAAAATTTTAAGTAACTCGTTAAGTTTATAATTTTTTTTAACGTTCTTTATGTGTTAATATAAAATTAAGTTTTTTAAAAAGTAAATATTAACTTACTTTTAGTAAAAGAAACATTTATTATCAACCACACATGGAGCAACTTAAACTATTTATATTAAATGAGTGCTCTTATTTGGTGGATGTACAACAATTGCATTAGTTTTAAAATAATCTTATCTCATGGATGACTCCAAAGATATTTAATTATTCTTTTGCATCATCCTCCTCTCCTTTTTCCCTTAAGCACCAGAGAAAAAAATAAAATAAAAAATCTAGGGACCGGGGTAGGGAGTGGGGAGCGCGGGGATGGAGATCGGGAAAGAAGAAAAAGAGAAAGAAAATATTTTATTAAGGATCCGTTTGATTGGTTTAAATTCCATGAAATATGTCACATTTGAGGAATTCAATTTCTACTTTGACTGTTTGATACTAAAGTGAAAATGAAGTTCGAATTTCAAGGTATAACCACTTTAAGCTTGTTTTTTTCCAATTTCATGGAAATTGCATTCCTATGGGATACTTGAATTTTTATTTTCCAACTTACATGGTATTGGAAAGTCTTTCCACATTTAACAATCAAACGGACCCCAACTGTAAATTAGACAATTGAGTTGGAATTGAGATCTTTTAAGTGAAATATTTTATTAGTGGACTAATGCTCACCTTGAGCATGAAAAAGAGCTCTTTAAATTCACCTTTAGAATTATATTATCTGATCTGGAAATAATATACCCTATAATTTTCAGACCAATTTTCCTTAAAATAAGATTGCTTCATGTGAAGGAAAATTGTACTGTTATTGTCATCTGACCATAAAAATTACAAATTTGACAGGTGGTCTCTCCACTCACTCCTGTGCCCACAAGGTAAGATTCTGTGGCACATTAATTTGGGTAGACTTATTCCTTGTCTTGAAGCTTAACTTATTTAAATAGTTATCATGCAGATTAAAAATAATAAATAAATATCTAATAATTTCAAGCTTTGGATTATTGAATTGAATCTTTTATTTCAATATTTTGCAGACATACTGATAGAACAATTATAAGTAAATGATTACTAATAATTTCAAGCTTTGAATTATTGGATTGAGGCATTGACAAAGCCAGCACAAACAAATCTATAATAAAAGCAGCTGGTGATTTATATAATTTTATGTATTTTTTAGAAACAAAATAATGGGTTTGGTATACAGAAAAAAGTTGTAATGGTAACGAATTTCATAACCAATTGTAAAAAAAAAAATATTCACTTTAATGGACAATTTTCAAGTAAAATAAAGCCAAACGTAAACAAAAAAAATCCAAAATTTCAAACTTTTTCCTGGTGGAAAATTATACCAACCAAACACACTTAATTAACAATTCCCTAGAAAACAATTTCTAGGTAATTACTTTCCCTGAAATTCATTTTCTTTCCACCAATTTTCCACTCTACAATCAAACGGATCCTTAAAAGAAACTTTCTATTAAAAATGAAAGCTCCAATCATTTATAAATAAAACTATATCAACATATAAGAATTTAAATTATTCTCCTTGACCTTTTAAAATGAATACTTTTGTTTGCCATAGAATTAGGCCATAGAGTTCAAATGAATTGAGATGTGCAGAAAATATATTTATTAAAGGGATAATTGCAGCGGTGGTCCCAAACCTCTGGGTTTTTCGCAGACTTCACCACAACCTTCAAATTGTGCCACCAACGATCCCAAACTTTTGAAAAATTAGCACCTGAGATCCAAATGGATGATTTCCGTTAATTTGACCATTAGTTGACCCATAAATTTGATTTTGACTAAATCTAAACCATTTTTGAAAGGGTATAATGATAACTTTACATTTTATACATAAAATAAGGTAAAAAATAAATTTTAAAAAAATAAATAAAAACACATATAAACCCATCATCTTCCCTATGCCGACCCCAACCCACCAAATCAAACTAGAAAATTGTCCCCTCACATATCCAACCGCCACCGACCCACACCACCACAACTCCCATCACCCAAACCAACGAACCATCCTAATTAGGTAACCCCGTGGAAGGAACTTCTACGGACCCATGTGGTGGTCAGTAATCTGACGCCAGTAAGAGAAAATTGCAACTTTTCAATTTCAATTTTAACACAACGATGACAAAAGATGAGGCAATTTCACTTGTTCTATCATTATTTTTTGTTTTTTATTTAATCTCAAACATTCTGCCACTTTTTGCTGTGAATTCTTGGTAGCTACCGCTAGCCATAAGCTATTGCCATTTTGCTCAAAGTAATATGAGAAATGAGTTTGTTAGAATGTGAGGAGGGAAGTAGGGAGGAGATGTTGGCGGGGAACAACAACAAAGTTGGTGGAGGAGGGCGGTGGTGGTTGTGATGGAGAGAGGTAAGATGGGACCAACTGGTTTTGGATTTAGGAGGAGGTGGGGTGTGGGGGTGTGTGTGTGAAGGAGAAAATGAATAATGATTGGGTTTTGATTTTTGGAATTTTTCTTTTTTTAATTCAAAGTTACCATTTTATCTTTTAAAAAATGGTTTAGCTTCAGTCAAAGTCAAATTTATGGGTCAACTAATAGTCAAATTAATAGAAATTATCAATTTGAACATCGGGTGCTAATTTTCCAAAGGTTTGGGGCAGTTGGTGGCACAAACTGAAAATTTGAGCAAAGTTTACAAAAAATTCAAGGATTTGGAACCGCTGTTGCGATTATCCCTTAATGAAATTAGCATAAGGTTTATGTTTAGTGACAGTAAAGGATTGGAGCTAGCGGCCTTCCTTTGTCTCTCATCTCATTGAAGATTTCTAGGATGGTGCAGAGATGAAATATCTTAATTTTCTGTCTTATTTACTTTTTTCTAATACAATTATTCCCGAGCAAGGCGAAGTGAAGCAAGACTAACTAGATCGGACTGGACATGATAGTTTGCTATCCTGCTTATGTTTCAGTTACTGAATATTTATATAATTTTGAATATCAAAATCCTATTGATCGATAATATAAATAACAATAATAGATAATGACACAACTGTTAGTTGACAAAATGAGAAGGGAAGAGACAATACGAAAGAACTGTACAAACTCAATCCGACAAAAAAGCTTGTTTTCTCACTCCAAACAAGTCACATGGATTGTGCTAGTCAAGTCTCACTTTCTTCTTTCTAAAATCCGATGATATATACAGTTGCTATTACCACTCAAATCTACAGAGTTCCAATAGGATTTTATCTAATCTTCACTTATAAATCACGGGTTACCCATTGCACCAATTTGGTCTTCCTTTCTGTTCTATAGTTGAGAAAATTTAGTGGCTGTTTGCCTAAACAGGAATGTGGATATTCATGTGGGAGTCATTATTATCATCACATGCATCACATTTTGTTCCATAAATGACAATAAATTTCCTTAAATTCCGAGGAAGAATAATGTTATTTAGGCCCTGTTTGTTTCTGATTAAAAATCAGATTTTAATCTAAGTTAAAGTCAAACAATCAATATTAACAACATTTTTCATGGGTCCCATGACTTTTCAACCACACATTTCAAAAACTTCTATAACAATCTATTAAAAATCTAATTTTAATCCTCACCAAACACCCTCTTATAATGAAAACTATCGATACTTGTCTTATGTGACATACGTGTGACGGTTTGTTATTTGATACATTAATATGGTGAATAATGTTATTTGCAATCGTTCAATATCGTAATCGCTCTACGTGGCATAAATGTGATGGTTAATGATTTGATGCATAATACAGTAAAAAAAACTAACACAGTAATACATCAAATTAATAACCCTCACATATATTTGCAAGTCAACTTTTTAAAGTAATATGGTAAAATCATATTTTATGAATCAAATGAACATGTCAAAAGAAATACTTATAAATTATAAGTAAATTTGACGGACTTATGAAGTATGTAAAACACGTTCATGTATGAGCATCATTTTTCGAGACACGCGTTTATATTTTCTTCGTCAAAATTCAGCATCTTCAATAAAATATTTAAACATAAAATATTCTCTATTTTAAATAATTAATTCTTAAATTTATACTCCAAGAGACTTTTTAAATTAATATTTTAATTTAGAAAGTAAGTTTGACTCTCCAAATTTGAATAGACAAGCTTACTCTTTATAATTAAATGAATTGAAAATATTTTAATTTTTAATAGAAAAAAATAATAAAATAATATAAAGAGAAGATAGTAAAAATAAAAGATAAAAAAATTAGGAGTAGTAAATTAAGTGTTAAATATAAATAGCATGTTTGAGTACTTAAAATTTTTTAATCTCTAAATCGTAGGATATACTATTTAAAAATAGAAAGTACCTTAGATATACTCTTGAGACTATATTTTTTAAAAGAAAAGCTATTTCTGCCCCTGAGAGAAGAACTCGTGTCATTGTCGTACTAATTCTCCCTTGTAAATACTTAATTACACACGCAGTAAGGAATTTTTAGAAGATAAGAAAAAGGGGGAAAATCTCGTTATCCAATAATTTTTTTTTTTTTTCACTTATAATCAGAGCACATGTTAAAGGAATCTCGAATTTTCAGTTCAATGAATGGACTGCAGTATCACGTGCCGAATGAATTAAGAAATTTGCCGCCCATATCTCCCTCACATGCTTTGTATTTAGCTCTACCTCCTAGTCCTAGATTTACTTCTTGCTCATAAATATTAAATACACTCAATTCAGAGTGTGTTTGAGTCACATTATTTTGAAAGAATGTATTTTAAAATAGTAGATTGATGGAGAATTTGTGGTTGAAAAAGAAGAAAAAAATACTGATGTGATGGAAAATATTATTTTATTGAAGAATGTGTTGTTGAAAATGAGTAGAAAAATGAAAATGAAAATTTTAATGTGGTTCAAACAGGGGCTCAATTTTCTTGGGTTCAAATTTAGGTATAAAATAGTTTTACATTATGCTCTTGTTTAATAGGTAAAATCAATTTTTTTATTAAATAAAATGCATGTTTAAAAAGTTGGGATCCTATGAAATATATAATTGAAATTATTTATTGATTTTAACTTAGAATAAAATCTATATTTTAGTCCCTATCAAACAGAGACTGCATAACTTGAAAATTTGAGTTTTACTTTTTGGGTTTATCCGGATGTACCGAAGGGGGGGTGACCGAATGGTGTCCCCCCCCCCCCTCTCACAAATGCGGCGGGCCCCATGTTTTTAAAAAAATGCGGCTCGTGGTCCCCACTCCCAAATGTGAGTGGGGTGTAAAAGATTAGGTAAAAAATTATGTACATGTAGCATAACCCTTACTTTTTTGGGTAGAGAAAACGAAGTTCAAATGATTGCATGTGGTAAAATGAAGAGTTCGTANGCGGCGGGCCCCATGTTTTTAAAAAAATGCGGCTCGTGGTCCCTACTCCCAAATGTGAGTGGGGTGTAAAAGATTAGGTAAAAAATTATGTACATGTAGCATAATCCTTACTTTTTTGGGTAGAGAAAACGAAGTTCAAATGATTGCATGTGGTAAAATGAAGAGTTCGTATGTAAAAGGATGGGAATTGATTTTTATTTATGTTTCCGAGAATTATACAAAGCCTTGTTTTAATTTGAACTACACATTCTATGAATCCATAGAGTCTTTGCTATCAACAGACAAATATTCGAGGGGTCACTAATGCATTACCAATAATTTAATTTTAATTACAATAAAATCGTCTAGTTATTGTAATTGGTGCATCTAACATGGCTTATCAACTAGTCTGACAGTCCATTTGACCAATAATGTACAGACATCTCATTGGAAATGGAAAATGATAATTACATCCACCAATCATAGCACGGGATGTCCTGTGTGAGCCGTTTTATTCTATAATTTTATGGCGTATGGTTGAGAACTAAACCGTGTTCAATTCAGGTGCCCCACTCCAATTTACGTCCACTTAGAATTGGTTGTGCAGTAAAAGCATACTAGGCCATTGTTTGGCCCAATTTTGAAGAATTTATAAATTTTGGAACAATGATTAATGGGAGAATGTGTTGTTGAAAAATAATGAAAAAGTTTTAGATTTGTATGTAATATTATTTTATTTGGAGAATGTGTAGTTAAAATTAAGAAAGATAAAAAATTTAATGGGTGCCAAACAAGGCCTAGTGTTTGTTTGATGATACATAATTGTGTTAAATTTTATTAATTTTTATCAAAATTTTCAGACTTTTTTTTAAAAAAATTGTGTAACAAAGTTTGGCCCTTTTTTCTTCACAAACTTATTTTTTCAAAATTTATTTTCAACCATACATTCTTCCATAATATAATTTTACAAGAAACT
>CAIGRT010104212.1:0-16783 GCA_903798405.1 Fraxinus platypoda | reverse complement strand
TTTTTTTTTTTTTTAATGCATATTTACTCGTAAAAAAATAATTTGGAAGTCCATTGTGACATAGAAATGAAGATCGAAAGTAGTCGATACTGTGTACAAAAGCTTTGAATTATATAATGGGCCTATAGCTTCGAATCCAAAAGTTTTAAGTATATAAGCCCAACTTTTAAGTCCATATTAAGCCCATATTTACTAAAAAGATTATGGGAAAAAAAAATTCATAAATCAAGTATTAAATAGGCAACAAATCAATTACCAGACATTAAGTTTAAAAATACAAAAATCGGGCGTTAATTTTGTTTTAGCTTTAAATAATAATATTATCACATTAAATTAATCTGCCCACCTCAACCCTCTTACACCAGTCGCGAGCATCCACTTGTCGCCAATAGCCACCCCGTCTTCGACTTCTTCAGTCGCGAACATAAGTATCGATGGCTCAGATAGTAGAGATAGAGGGAGAAACATAGTGGCCGTATGAGAACATTGACTAGTGTATTTTACNACATTAAATTAATCTGCCCACCTCAACCCTCTTACACCAGTCGCGAGCATCCACTTGTCGCCAATAGCCACCCCGTCTTCGACTTCTTCAGTCGCGAACATAAGTATCGATGGCTCAGATAGTAGAGATAGAGGGAGAAACATAGTGGCCGTATGAGAACATTGACTAGTGTATTTTACGTAATACTTATCAGAACAAATAACTTCAATTCTTATTGTCGACATTTGGTTAATTAAATTTGTGACCAGTTCAGATAACTGAGGTTAGAGAGAACATTGATATGTGATCAGATCTCTTGAATTTGTGACATGTCACATATGCACTTCGACATGTGATATGTGACCTGATATAATGGTTTGCGATCAAATCTCTTAGATTTGTGACATATGATTTGAGCCAATGGTCTGTGACAAAATCTCTCGTTTTCGTGACCTGTGACTTATGCACTTGACATGTGATCTATGATCTGATTCAACGGCCTGTGAAAAATGTCTTGGGTATGTGACCAAATCTCCTAAATCCGGGACATGTGACTTACGCATTTTGATATGTGCCCTGATACATGTGATCATGACCTGATTCAATGACTGGTGAACAAATTTCTTAGATCACTTTAGAACATTGACTAGTGTATTTTACATAATACTTATCAGAACAAATAACTTCAATTCTTATTGTCGACATTTGGTTAATTAAATTTGTGACCAGTTCAGATAACTGAGGTTAGAGAGAACATTGATATGTGACCAGATCTCTTGAATTTGTGACATGTCACATATGCACTTCGACATGTGATATGTGACCTGATATAATGGTTTGCGATCAAATCTCTTAGATTTGTGACATATGATTTGAGCCAATGGTCTGTGACAAAATCTCTTGTTTTCGTGACCTGTGACTTATGCACTTGACATGTGACCTATGATCTGATTCAACGGCCTGTGAAAAATGTCTTGGGTTTGTGACCAAATCTCCTAAATCCGGGACATGTGACTTACGCATTTTGATATGTGCCCTGATACATGTGATCATGACCTGATTCAATGACTGGTGAACAAATTTCTTAGATCACTTCGACAGGTCACGTATTCAAGAGATTTGGTCACATAAATTCAATCGGCTGTGACCTACGCATCGCCACCATCACCACTTGTGGACATTGATCCACTACCACTATTCCACCACAACCACTACCATAAAACTCCACCACAACCGCTGCTATCGCACTACCACCATTACCACTAACAACTCAACAACCAAGTAAATCACCAACTCCAAAACTCCTCTCTTCAACACCTAAAAATCCATTACAAAACACCAACTTCCGGGCACCATGGCCGCATGATTCCACCACCAATAAACGCAAGCTGTTAAGAGATAAAATAAATATCCCCAAATACAGAGTAATAAGGCTATAAATATTATTGACACCAAATTAAGGCTTAATTAGCATTAATTTTGTGATCATAGTAGCTTTAGCTACAAGTAATTATTGGCACCAAATTAAGCCCTAATTAGCATTAATTTTGTTTCACATTTGCACAGCTCATCCCATGCGCGAGAAGAAGTTGTCTTTGAAGGACAAATGACACTTCGTAGCAACTAATATTAAGCTCATGTTTGACACTCATTCTCTATCTCATTCTCATTTTTTTCCCTTACTTCATTTCAACCACACATTCTTTCAATAAAATAATATTACACACAAATTTAAAACTTTTCATAACTTTTCCACTATACATTCTCCCATCAATCTCTATTCTTAAAATTTTTATCTTCAAAAAATGGGTGTCAAACACTTGGTTATACTGCCACCATATAATTTAATTTGATACGTCACATTTAATTGCAATTAAGTTTCCCAATTATTACTCATTGTAGCAAGTATTTCTTTTAACTTTTTTGTAGAATTCTCATCTTCAACATTTCATTAATTATTATGTTTCGTCCTTAATGATGATTTATATCAAAATATTTTATTTCCATGCTTTAAAATGAGGAATAAAATATTTTTTTGCATTTTTTTTAAACATGTGATGGGAAAATAAGGTATTTTACGCCATTTAACGAACTTTTGAACATAAAACTAGTATCAAATGCAAAATGTGTTAATTTTGAGGATAAAAATGGGATAAAAAATCATTAGGGACATAAGTACTATAATAAATAACGATTAAGAATCTTAAATGCAATTAAAATATGGTGTGAATATAATTACCCTAATATTAATTCACATAATGTCTTACCAAATTTCTTTCAGAGACAAAGGTTTATACAAATATATAGAACTTCTTTTTTAACTTCAAATGTCAATCTTTTTAAAATGAGTGGCTCAAATAAGTCAATATTTTTAAGAGGGTTAATTTGGATCCTTATTTATTTCATCTTTAATCGATTTCATATTAAAAATGTCAAACTTTTTTAAAAAGAGTAGCACTTACCCTTATATATTGGTTTAATTTGTTCATCTTCAATCCACTTTGAGAGATTAATTTAAAACATGCACATTATCATTTTTATGATAAAATATACAAATTTGTGAATGGTAATTGTGAATGGTAAGATTGCAGCAAACTGATTTGAGGTGTAACAGAGAAATACAGAATGTAATTGTGAATGGTAAGATTGCAGCAAACAATTCAATAGCAAGTAGACTAAAATTATATTCTTAAATACTGATAGCAGAAATAAACACATTTGAAAAATTAAAACAATAAAATAAATCTTAAAAATCATGTATGAGTAGTCATCATTTTCCACACTTCCATGCATTTCCTTGTTAAAAAAAATCTTTTATTCTTGCTGACTTTCTACCTTGAGAAGTGATAAGTGTATTTTACGGGCCCGTTTGATTCTCATTATTATAGAATGAGAATGAAAAATATAGCCGTTATTGAACCTCACACAAGAGATAGAAATTCAAAACTGATGGCTTGATGTGATAGATAGTAGTCATATTTTTCATTTTTATGGATGAAAAATGAGAAACAAATGGAGGCGACATGTTTATTTGTACTTATAAATTTAAACTATGTTTGTAAATTTGAACAAATTTCTACTTGATTTAGTGTAAATATTGGATAATTGAATTGCAAAAGATTAATAAAAATGACAATGCTATAGTATGCATTTAATGTAAAACAACATAATCTTCCAATCCAATCATCTACAAATCAATTTTTTTTTATCAAAACCAAACAGATGCTTAGTAAATTTTGATAAAAGTTGATAAAATGTGTGATTAAAAATTGAAAAAAGTCTCGAATTTTATTAACTGTATGATTGAAAATAAAATAATTTTAAAAAGTGAAGGCGATATGGAGACTTAATATACCTTATACCTAACTTGAAGGTGCTAACATTAGACATCATTCTCCAAGTAAGGTACGTTCTACACAAGGAGCCTAATTTTTTGTCCATTGATTTTCTCGACGGATATTCACAAGCTAACTTGTGCATTTGAGTGATTAGCCATCCATATCATTTTCATAGAATAAGTTTAAAAAAATTTATTTTCGTTCTATTTTGTCGAGTTCAAAAGTTACAAGAGGCTTGAGGTGGTCCAACACTTTACGACATCAACACTTGAAATTACAGTGCTTTGAAAAAATAGCTAAACAAATTTTTTTACGGCCGTAAAATATGTGTGTTTAAGACACAAAAAAAATTACTTAAAACTTACTTTTAAGCCAAAATACGTTCTAAAATAAGTGGGTTGTGGCTAATTAATTGAAGCTAATCCTGGTTGAGTTATATCTTCATTAAAGTCACCGGCAAAAGCGGAGGTCTAACCGGTGTTGGGTCCCCTTGTCGCCCGCACAATCTCTGGCCCATAAAGCTACCATTTTCCATTCAATACAATTGTGCTTTTAGTATTTAATTAACATCATTTTCAGACCCAACAAGACTAGTACAATTCATGCATATAAATCATTATATCACTCCTTTGATCTTTTCTTCAAATTTTGTTTATTGACCCTTTCAAGGGATTTCTTTATCCTAAAATTAAATAGTAATTATCCGACGAACAAAGTTAAAGTACAATTATTTAATTGATACTGAGCGAAATTAAGTTACGGCGATTGGAATTTACATGAATCATACCATAACATCCTAATTTCTTGTGTAGAGGCAATCGTTCTACTTTCTTCATACTAGTATATAATACGAGCATTGCACGTAATTTTGTAACGATATTACTAGCTATTTTTTATTTAATTTGGACATTATTGTTAAATAAAATGTTTCTTTAACATTTGTAGTTTTACATGTTATGGATTTCATGTACTAAAAAAGTCATATTCCCTCAAAAAAGCACGACACAATTGAAGGAATCATGTGACGGGTAAAAAAAAATCCACCATTACGTATTATATATACTTGTAAACTTGTTCTCAGATAGTGCTCTTGAAAGTTTTAGCCCCTTAATTTTGAGATTGTGGTTATTGAGTAATTAACTTCTTTCGCTTATAAGTGATTGAAAATACAATAATTATATAATTACTTTTATTGAGATAATGTGATTATTTATAACGAAGAACAAAAAAACCACAAAATGGGTGGAGCCTAGGCATCATAATTCTAGAGTCTCAATCATTGTTAAAAAATTTAGCCAATTTATTTTCTTTTAAGTCCACAACAATAGTGAAATCCATACAATTATCCCTTGAGCGCATATTTATTGTGCAATATAAAACTATACTCGATAATAGGGGTGTACATGATTCCACCCGATTTTGGTTTTAAGGGAACCGAATCGAACCATAAATCAATTGTTTTTTTTTTGATAATGGAATCGGTGATTTTTTTTAAAGAAGTGGAATCGAAGCATTCTGTTCCGATTTTGTTTGGTTTGTTTCTGGTTTCATTACTTAGATTTTCAAATGATAAATGCAAATTAAAATCTATCACCATATCTGTAAGTTAGTAGTAATATATGTTTAAATAAAAAAATAAATATCAAACATTCAGCAAATATAATGCCACGGTGTAGAAGTGCAAATGTGTGTCTAAAATTGAGAAAGAGAGAAACGAATTAGAATTTAGATCTAGAACTTGACCGCTTTGTCTGATAGATGATAATGTAAAAAACGTGGAGGTTCGAGTCCTTTTTAAGGAATAATATGTAATGATAATAATTATGCTACTTGTACATAAAAATGATATATAATGGATTACATAAAATAATGTGAAAGAAAAGATTAGATTAGATGAAAAAGTTGATTGTATTTTAAATTGGCAAACGATAAAGTGCTATGAGCATTATGTAATATCTTATGTAAACTTTTATGTACGCGTAGTAGGATCCGAATGATAAATGACATTTTTGTCAAATTCACACTTGTAATTTTTAATGTTGAAGTTTTTGATATGATTAATTGATTTGTAAAAAGAAAAAACATGTATAAAAATTTAGTTTGGTTAATGGTTCTTGGTTATATGAATCGAATCGAACCGAATCGAATCGAATCGAACCGCTCTAGTTGATTTGGTTCTAATTTGGCCCAATATGATCATTTTGTCCATCCCTACACAATAATACTATCAACATGATTTTAGCATGTTTAATTTCTTAAAGATGCTAACATAACTAGATAACAAGCTCCTTTGCCATTCCTCTAGTAGATATTGACAGTACGAAAGTTATAAATCATACTTCTACCACTATATGTTCACACTTTTTTTTATCATTATTATATTGGGAGGTGGCATCTTTTGATGAGTTCTTACGAACTAATTGTCGTACACAGTTAGTTTTGTCTACTCTGCTTTGTCTATCATAATCAAAAAATTTACTCATTTTGCAACTTTATGTATAATGTTTAGATGAAAAATTCATTCATATCAGTTTTTTTGAAACAAAGAGTGGGGAAGCGTGCAAATGTAAGTGGAAAGCTAATGATTCTTGAGCGACCAAGCATGTACATTTGTTTAACAAAAGAAAAAAAACAAAATCAATTATTTGGTAGAAAAAGAAAAGGTTAAGGATGTAAAAATAAATAAGGTTTGATTAGGAGAGAGAAAAGAGATTGTTGTCCTACTCACCACCCGGCAAATAAAGTTCAATTGCCGCTTTCTTGTCTCCCAGACCCCCTGTTTTCCTCTCTCTCTCTTTTACTCTACTCTTATTAAATGCCCTTTGCACCCAGTCAACCCTTCATATTTTAAATTTCTTTATAGGTCCTTAACCTTTTGCTTGTATCTATTTCTGCCCCACTCCCCATTCAGTTTCTACTTCAGTTTAATTACCTCCCTTATTATTATTATTATGACCAGAGTTTCCAGCTCGTAATAAATATGGAAACAAAATTTGAAAAATTTCTGAGATTTGTACAGTTATTTTTTCTTCTGTGTAGAAAACCAACTAATTAAATTGGCAAGCTGCAAGTGGGGCATCTTTCATTTCCCAAATTGCCCTTGCTTTGGGATGGTGGACCCTACGCGATGAGAGTTGTGAGAATCGCAATCACCTGGGTCTTTTCATCATTTGACTCGTAGCCTAATTTAAATGCGATAAGTTCAACAGACGTTGAATTTGATACTTGTTTTGGATAAATCAAAACATGGTTATTTTCGTTACTTGTGTGACAGTTACTAAGTAATTCAAATTATGCTTCTACCATAATAATAATTAAAAAAATTATGTACGAGTTAACTCTCAATAAACGTCGATTCACTAATTTTGAAGTTCGTGGTGAAGCTTATTGAATAAAAATGCACGTGGCAACAATGCTTTTAATTAATAAAAGAACAAAAATATTCCTTTTGCATTAATTTCAAGTTGACACGAACCAAAAGAGTACAAAATGGGGGTTATTTTCATGCTTCTTCACCGAAAATAAGCAGATCCCTGCTGTTCTTTACCAAAATATCCAAAAACAAAAAATCTAAACTTTTTGTTTATTTAATTTTTACTGAACTTTCATTACAACCGGTAAAAATACAATTTTTTCCCTTCAAACAAAGAGTAACAACAAAAAGAAAAAGGTGAATTCGCCGTCCAAGAACACGGGAGGATAGAATCGTCATTTCACGGTAACTGGCATTAATTAGTAAAGGACCAGAAAGTAAGAACCAGAAGAATTGTCTTCACGAAACTGTAAAAAGGCATAATTAGCTGTCACAAATTACCACGTGCCCGAACAGGTAATAATATTTTTCTGATCACTTTCAACGGTCAGGATTCACTTACAAGTAATCCACATCGGCCGTTGATTTGAGTAAAAAGTACCCAACTTTTCTCCATAATTCTTTTTTAGCCCCCAAAGAATCGCTCCTTTTTCAATTATATATTTTGTTTTTCAAGCTTTAAGTTTCTCGGCAAAACAAAAACAGTTCTCTGATTACTTTTGTTTTTAGCTTTCTGCTTAATGGAGGGACCTTAAAACTCCTCTCTCTGCTTTGCGTTTCGTACATTTCCAACAGTTCAATATCTAAATCCTCATCCTCTTTTTACTTGTGCTGTTCGTACTCCACTTTCAAGATTATTTTTCAGGTATATGCTTTAGTTTGGTTTTTTTGCATAATAATTTTAACAGTTTGGTTTATCTTTATTGTTTGACTTCATAATTTTTGAGCTTGATGTTACCTAACTGAGCTGGGATCTTGAAATTTTGAGGGATTTCTTGTGTGGTTTTTTATGTTTGGCTTTACAGCTAGTATCCTGATTTTTTTTTCTTATTTAGAATGTCTAAACCTTCCAGATTTGCCTTTATTTTCCTTGGATTATCTCTGGGTTCATTTCTTTTGATTATAGTTACTCCGAAAACATGAGATTCTGTTTGTATATTTTCCTTTATCTGACGATTGCAGTATATGTTTGGCGAAAAAAATTGTTAGAAATTTTGTTTTTCTACTTATGCATGTGTCACCTAATTATTAATAAAATTTCTTTTTGAAAAACTGAAACTGGATTCTGGGTAGCTATACGTCTTGCAATTTTTTTTGGGATTTGGATATATTGACTTAATAAATTTTTTTTCAAACAACTATTTCTTTGGATCACGGGTGTTTGTTGGCAAAATTTACCGATTTTATATTTACAAGGATTTGTGTGTTGTTTAATTGGTCCTTCAAACTTTTTTTTTTTTTTTTCCTGGAATTTTATAATAGTAGCCATTAAAGGACAACTTCTGATTATGTTGAATTTGTTTAGTGGACTTTGGACATTACAATTTTATATTTCATCTATATTTTTGGGATTTTAACCCTCTTATCAAAAGTACATCCTTGGTGGTGCATGGATTAAGTATTTATCTGAATTTTTTCGCCTTAGAAAGTGAATCAACAAAAACAATAATTTCTTTTAAAGGCTCCTGTAAGAAAATTCATGAAATAGAATTTTATTACAATAGTTTTCAAATTCAGGATGTATATGCTTTTGATAGTTTGTTAGCGTATCACTAAACTTCTATCATTTTTAGCAGGTTCACAGGAAATTTTACACTTCTTTGTTCTTATGTCTCCACCATTATTGGGTGTTGAAGGGGGTGGTCGCGGTAATGCCCCATTGATGTCATCTTCAGCATCTGTGGACTGTATTTCCCAGAGTGGCTTGGGGTTGAAAGAACGCAATTATCTGGGGCTGTCTGATTGTTCCTCGGTTGACAGCTCCGGAGTCTCAAATGTGTCTGAGGAAAACAAGAACAATTTGAATTTGAAGGCCACAGAATTGAGGCTTGGTCTTCCTGGATCCCGATCCCCAGAACGGGATTCAGACTTTATTCTACTGAGTTCAGACAAGCTTGACGAGAAGCAGTTGTTTCCGCTGCTTCCTTCCAAGGATGGAATCTGCTCGTTGATGCAGAAGTCCATTGTCTCTGGAAACAAAAGAGGATTTTCAGACACTATGGATGGATTCTCTGAAATAAAAAGTTCTGTTTTTGCCGAAGGAAAATGGATGTTTAATGCTACTGGTTCCGACTCTGGAACTCCTCAGTCTGTTATAGAGGCAAAGTTAGCTGGCAATGCTGGGAAAAATGTGATTCTCTCCAACAATTCATCTGGGACTCAGCCAACGATGAAGAAAGAGGTGCCTACAAGAGCATTACAGGAAGGACATAACAAGATGAATGGTTCTAACAATAACAGCAGTGCACCTGCTGCAAAGTAAGTGCTTGAATCTCAATGGGCTGAACAAGGAAAACAGATAATTATTCTTAGGTGAAATCTTGTTTAAAAGTCTTGAGGCATGCAATCAAGTCTTTCACGCTTTGCAGGGCTCAGGTGGTTGGTTGGCCTCCAATCAGATCTTTCAGGAAAAATACTCTCGCCACAACCTTAAAGACCAATGACGAAGTTGATGGCAAACCTGTTCCTGGTGCTCTTTTTGTCAAGGTCAGCATGGATGGTGCACCTTATTTGAGGAAGGTGGATCTTAGGACATATTCCACATATCAAGAACTTTCTTCTGCTCTCGAGAAAATGTTCATGTGCTTTACCATACGTAAGCTTTTCTTCCAATTGATCTTTAACATTCATTCAATCTTTGTTTTACGAGATGCAGTAGTTATAATTGTATTTTGGCTTCAGGACAATGTGGATCCCAGGAAGCTCCAGGTAGGGAAATGCTGGGTGAGAATAAGTTCAAGGACCTTGTGCATGGATCAGACTATGTGCTTACGTTCGAGGATAAGGATGGTGACTGGATGCTTGTTGGAGATGTCCCATGGGAGTGAGTTTCTTGTTCTACCTATTTTATGTTTATGGTTATATTTCCACTTTCTCCGTATTATTGCAATAACAGAGAGAATAGAATCATGATAATGTGCTGTTCAACCCCATAGTAATATTTACTATTTTTCGAGGCTGTAAACATTTTACACAAATCTGTTTGCTTATATGATACTATCAACATTAGCCAGTTTTAGAAATTAACAATAAAAGGTAAATAAGAGAATTTGCATGAATGATAAATTCCTAAAAGGGTTGATAAATATAACCTTTTATTTCCTCAAGTTTGGGTTCTTCCTCTATGCTTCGTTGCTTTTTATATTCATTTTCTAGAAGTTCACTAGTAACATATCCTAGATAAAAGCAGCTGCTTTATATGATGGACTAGGCGGGAATAAGATGCATAAACCTGTTATATAAATCCCTGTTTCAGAGTAGCCTAATAACCCCTTGTCAATTCAGAATCCCTGCAAAACACCTCCAAAATACAAGGATAATTGATAGAATTTTTACAAACCTGAAAGAGGATTTAGTTTGCCTCGTTTTCAACGTTCATAGGGTTACCGGGTCTCACAAACAGCAAAATCCGTAACCATGGACTGTATTTTTAACCAGCCCTAAGCTTGGTGAATTGAGTCACATGTTAGACAAGAACGGTTAGAGGAACCTTAATGAAATGGATTCCTCTTTCCCTGCACACCATTTTCTCCCGTGTTATATGGTTCGATTTCCCTTTTCTACGAAGAGCTCTAGCCATATTGATATTCTATACTTGGTGATAAGTTTGTTAATTGTTTTTCCCTTTTTTTTTTATTGACAAATAATCATAAATACTTTTTCAGCGTGTTGTTTTTCCGATTAGCAAGACTACAACAGAATTGGGAAACCATGTTACTTGATAATGCTATTATCCTCTGGGGTTCATTTAAAGCATTTACTTAGACTCACTTGTGGTGATTATGTTTTGGCTGTCATTGGCGATTCCTCTTCCTTAATTATTGACCTTCTATTTCTCCTTGCCCATGGTTGGATAATCAATGTGTGATTCTGTCAATTTTCTATATCCTTTCTGAATGACAATAAATGTTTCTTGCTGCGTGTTTTCTTTATTTTGGTTCAAGAGTTTGTTGAATTCCTGATGGAAAGGTTTCTACAACTTGTACAGCTTTTGAAAATGTTATCCATGAATAAAATAGCTAGGAGTGTACAACATCTAGAGTATTTGGACTCCTTCCATGGTTCAATTCCTGAAATTTTTGTATCCGAAACCTTAGTAGAAAAGGAGTTTGATACGTCATTCTCTCCTCTTACTTTGTTGTGCCCCGAAGTGAGGTGCACCTTGACATATGTAAAAGAATCTGCGTAGAAAAAAACATAGGGAACACAGTTGACTTTTAAATTTAAATGAAATGTCTGTAGTATTGATACTTTCTTACATGAAGTTATGTGTGGTGCCTGTTCAACTAACACCACTGACATTCGTCCAAGTGCTCAGATGATTTCCATTAATTCTGTTCCTCAACTGGCTTGATAGTTACAGTAGGTGACAATTTTAATAAATATTAGGAGATTTTAGAGCACATGGTGCATGACAATTTATTTTATTTTAAAGATCCTATGCCTCTTCACATGTTGCTCATAAGTGGTTCTGTTATAGGATGTTTATTGAATCATGCAAGAGGCTCAAAATTATGAAAGGCTCTGATGCTATTGGATTAGGTAAGCATTTTTTGTTGTATTATTTCATGCCTATTTGTTAACTGTTGTTCTAGAGCACCAATTAGTGAAATTTACGTCTTTTAAAGGCATGCTTGCTGAAGTGTTCGTTGGTGATATCCATAAAAATCTTTATCCTTGCACTTATAAATGCAGAATAGCAGCTTCCTATTTTGGACATTTACTGAAGTCATACAGACAGAATTACTATATAGATCGAAGATAATATATATTGAGGAATAGGGGATAAAAAAAAGGTCATCAGACGTGTTTTTGGAGTCCGTCTTTGTTTTCTTTTTGTGGGTTTTAATAAAAAAAAAATTTTGTGAAATTTTTGTATTTTATGTTCAAAGATTTTATATTGCATATATTATAAAGACTGTAGCATAATGTGAATGAGACTTTTAAATGCTCAAAGAAATTGAAATGTTGGGGACAAATGAAATTGCCTTAATTGGGATATGTATAAAGAACATCCTAGTGGTTATATATTGTGGAGAGTTAAGTTACTTTTGTAGATTGACAAATTCTGGCTTGGAGTTAACTATGTTGAATCGATGTTGTAGTGCCGGATTGTGAATAATAGTGCACTTCAAGAACATAATGCCTAGTTAATTCGAATCCTGTCATTAGATATTGAACACCTGCATCAATGGAAAAACTTAATGCCTTTATTTGACTGTAGAAACTTGTACATTTTAGAGTTTGAACGACTTCATTACAACACAATTTTGTTGTGATATAGCGTATGATATTCACTGAACTTCGTAACATCTTTCTTTTGGTTCATAGCTCCCAGGGCCATGGAGAAATCCAAGAACCAGAACTAGCTTTCCACTGAAGGTGACTGCTTTCTATCTGTGCAGTCGAGAGTGGAAAAATCCCGAGGAAGAAAAGGAATAGGGGTGAAATATGATGAAAATGGCTTGAGGTGTATTTGGAGATCATGTTTGTAGAATCCTGGTGGTCTTTGTATGTGTTATTGAGTGCATTCCAAGTCCTTGTCAATTTCTGTTTTTCTTTTAAGTTTAAGGTAAGATATTTATTAATACGGAGAAAAAAAAATGTTTGTGGAGTTCAAATTTCTTTGTTGAAACTACTACTAAGTGCATTGTATTTGGTGAATGTGTGTGTGATACTTGTTAGACATGTTTTGCAAATGCTATTTAGTCGCATGTTTTATGATTGTTGATTGTTTGGTTATTTCATTTTTGAACGTTTTTCCTAGTTTCACTCGAAACATGATAGATATATATTTTATCAAACATAATTTGTATAATATTAGATCGATTGAATTAGACCGCCTAATAGTAGGGGCGATAAACTAGTCGAGCCACTTGTTGGCTTGTATAGAGAGAGCCGAGCCAATCAACAAAAAGAAAAATTTACGAGTTCTGGCCAACCCAAGTTGTCACATGACAGTTGGAGACAATTCTTTCTACATTTTAAACCTATAATTCCAGTATTCTACGGTACAATAGTTGCAATATTCATATTAGCAATTAGAATAAAGCTACTTGTACACAATGGTGTACATAACCATCTACACCCCCTCACATGGAGGGGGTCCACACATAATAAAAAAATCATGGGCCCCCCTCCATGTGAGGGGGTGTAAAGGATTGTGTAATGTATGTATTGTTTGGTTATTTCATTTTTGAAAGTTTTTCCTAGTTTCACTCGAAACATGATAGATATATATTTATCAGACATAATTTGTATAATATTAGATCGATTGAATTAGACCGCCTAATACTAGGGGCGATAAACTAGTCGAGCCACGTGTTTGGCTTGTATAGAGATGAGACGAGAGCCGAGCCAATCAACAAAAAGAAAAATTTACGAGTTCTGGCCAACCCAAATTGTCACATGACAGTTGGAGACAATTCTCTCTACATTTTAAACCTATAATTCCAGTATTCTACAGTACATTAGTTGCAATATTCATATTAGCAATTAGAATAAAGCTACTTGTACACGATGGTGTACATAACCATCTACACCCCCTCCCCCCTTCGTGGTGTACATGGTTATGTACACCTCTCATGGTGTACATCTAGCATCTCCCTAGCAATTAACTCTTTTGTTGTGTAATCTTGAGTTTTAGTATTTCTATAATTTTTATTTGAGTTATTTCCGCCCAATTCTAACGTAAGTTATATTATTCAATTCATATCTCTTTCTATCGTATATTATTACATATCCAAATGGATTATGGCGAATCATCACGATTTTAGTGATTTTGGGCGATGATCATAGGCAATTGATTTGGATGACCTTGAAGAAAATGAAACATTAAATAAAATTGGATTTGGATAGAAAGAAACGAAGACAAAATCTTGTAACTTACAATAATTTTCAATAAAATCTAGATGCTAGGTCGTGATTAAAGTTGCAAGTTTAGTCCCTATTCTCTTAATGAAATTAAATAAGACCCCTAACTAACAAAAGTCCATAAACATTAAGCTTTTGTATCAGATTCGCCTTTGTTTGGCCTCAATTTTTTAGAATTCATTTTCAATCGGACAATTTATGGAATTGCTTTTATCAACATTTCAATTACATGTATCATCAATTTTTATCAAAATCAACCCATACGGGGCGTAGCATAGTAGAGTTTTTGAGATTTATTTATGCCACAGATTGCGAAATGGGATAAAGATATTATCATAGATGATAGTTAATTGTCCTGAACCTCATGCCAGCCGACAGTTTCCTGTACCATCTCCTGTAGTAACTGGGTACGTATTCCATTTTCATGTCAGGATATTTGGCCCACAAAAAATTGCAGTGGCATAAATCTTCAGGAACTGTACATCAAGTGGACTTTGTACCGAGTGAATGCTTTTACTCGTGAATATTCTTGATTTTGTTTTGTTTTGTTTAATATTGTTCTTATAATTGAGATTAGGGTTTTGGTCCCTGACAACATTGTTGCTTAAAATTTCTATGTAATAAGGTTTGAAGGCTTGAGCATTTCTGGTCAGCGAGATAATAAAATAAACTGAATTTTAATGCAGGAAAATGCTTGAAACGGGGTTGGGTCGGACGGACTGGGCTTGGTTGGATTCTCAAGTTGGATTGTGGACGATAATAAGGTGGATTGTATTTGTGCCATCCGCTATGACTTTTGAAAAAAAAATGTGACCATACCCGACATCAAGTTGGTATCAGAATTGAAGATCTCGTGTTTGAATCGATGCTGGACGGGATGGATATCGTGGGAGAATGCTTAAAATGGAGGTGGATCCGATAGACTGGATGGGGTAAATTGCATTTGTGCTATGACTTTTGGGTAAAATGGTGATAATACCCTATGTCAATTTTTGAACCGAATTAAGATTTAACTCGATGTAAAGCTAAATTCAACCAATTTCTTAGGCTTCTTAACCTTAAGTCCAATGAGGTAACGTGCCAAACAAAATTGGTACCTTGACCTCTTGATTGTGGACAGTATGATATTTACCTACAAATGATAATATTGGAAGGTTGGTGTAATTATCCATGATTGAAAAAGACTTCAGTGTACGATCATACAAAGCATCTGGAAAACAAAATTAGTGGAAGCATTGACGTCAAACACTTGATTAATGAATTGCTTAGACATTTTAAATTCCCATAGCAATTATGTATGTGGGATTCATCATTAGTACAAGATTTATGGAAATCACTAGTGTCATTTCGCTTTCCGAAAGCTATTTTTGGTAGCTGTAACCACTAAGCACTTCGTCTTTACTATATCCAACAGTAATTAAAGAGAGACGTGCAACAAAATTTTTCGCTACTTGTTCAATATTCGTATTTGCCATAAACCTCACAAGTGATGTTGATTAAAAGGTCACGGCATAGCTCAATTGGTGAGATCGAAACCATACGAGGTCGACGACCAGGGTCCGAGCCTTATTATGAGGGAGGAGCGAAATCCTTCGATGGTTGAGTAATTATGGGGTTTTAATCATTCTCTAATTAGTGAAAAATTTTAATGATAAAATAAAATAATATTTTGATTGGACTTGATCCTTTACAATAGACTAGGCAGATTGTGGTGTTTTTTCCTAGATTCAATCATGTAAATTTTAGTGGCATTCTGTATTTGCTTTCTTAAAAGTATATCTTTGACAAATCTTGCAGCTGTCTTTGTAATTGAAAGATAGTGCTGTGGATAGCAATTAAGGTGTGAAAACTTGGTGGCAATTGATACAGAAATAAGCAAGGTAGACACTTCATCTATAAACTGATAAATTTTCTCTCGTTTTTCAAAACGATATGAACTGTTCCAATAAGATAGACTTTCGAGTTTTAGCAAGGTTGTTCGTAACAGAGAATGTTTGTGCATAGAGAGAGCATTTTTCAATATTCGTATTTGCCATAAACATCATAAGTGATGTTGATTAAAAGGTCACGGCATAGCTCAATTGGTGAGATCGAAACCATACCAGGTCGACGACCTGGGTCCGAGCCTTATTATGAGGGAGGAGCGAAATCCTTCGATGGTTGAGTAATTATGGGGTCTTAATCATTCTCTAATTAGTGAAAAAATTTAATGATAAAATAAAATAATATTTTGATTGGACTTGATCCTTTACAATAGACTAGGCAGATTGTGGTGTTTTTCCTAGATTCAATCATGTAAATTTTAGTGGCATTCTGTATTTGCTTTCTTAAAAGTATATCTTTGACAAATCTTTTAGCTGTCCTTGTAATTGAAAGATAGTGCTGTGGATAGCAATTAAGGTGTGAAAACTTGGTGGCAATTGATACAGAAATAAGCAAGGTAGACACTTCATCTATAAACTGATAAATTTTTTCTCGTTTTTCAAAACGATATGAACAGTTCCAATAAGATAGACTTCCGAGTTCTAGCAAGGTTGTTCGTAACAGATAATGTTT
>CAIGRT010104168.1:0-10405 GCA_903798405.1 Fraxinus platypoda | reverse complement strand
GATGAAATCAACCATAGGTCAATAAAAATGAATTTTACAAAATGGGGATCAAACATGGGTTGCTTGTTTTGCAAAGTTACTTTTTTGCGAAAATTTGATTAAATTGTCAAATTTCATTTTTAATCACGTTTCGTGTACCGCATTGCAGCTTGTGTAGCCTATGCGAAACAAGCCTACTTATTCACTGTTTAAGCACACGTATTATGAGATCCATTAACTTTTTTTTTTTTAAAACAGCGGATGTTCGGGCCAATTTGCACGCACCTCTACTAATCTCACTGGACCCTGAAGTTTACGGTCGAGTACTCATCTCAGTGGCCCTGAGAGGATTCGAATTGGTGACCAATGGGGAGCAAACCCAATGTTTAACCAATTGAGTAACCCCTTTAGGTTGAAATCCATTAACTTTTATCAACTTTATTTACTAAAAATCTATATCAAACAGGTTAGGTAACAAGTCGATGCTATAAGAAAATTTGGTGCACCGAGTTTGAGTNTAACCAATTGAGTAACCCCTTTAGGTTGAAATCCATTAACTTTTATCAACTTTATTTACTAAAAATCTATATCAAACAGGTTAGGTAACAAGTCGATGCTATAAGAAAATTTGGTGCACCGAGTTTGAGTAGAAGTTTTGAGCCCAATTTATGTAACATCCAAAGCCGATGCTAGTCCTAGCTCCTGTGTACTTGACCGTTGAGAATAATATTTATCACAGCGGTTTCCCTTTGAACATTCTCCTTCGTACCTTATTTGGTGAGAATACTGAATAGAATCTAAAGAATATTGTTACCAAGAGATTCTTTGTCATAATAACTTAATCGACTTTCTAATCAAGACATGTGCACTTAGTGCTTTTCATTATGAACTCTTATGGAGATTCTAAATTTACTCAATTGTTGAGTAAAAATTAAGTCTCCGTTCTTCAAATATATACACACGTGAACCTTCTTTGATCAAATAACAAGTCGCCATTCGTCACTATTTGAGAGGTAGAAATCATCGAATTAGAATGAGATTATAGAATGAATTAATATACTTTGCCATAAGAAATTGTCCAGAAGCAGTGCTAGAGATGAGTTGGAGGAAAATGATTGAATGAAAAAAGCTGTCTATGTTAAAATTGTCCAATAATAGAATGAAATGTGACATTATGTAAGTCTTGATAAACATGTAACAAGATTGTTATCGAATACATATTACTCGTTTCGTTTGTTTGTATGACTGAATCAATGGACGAGCAAATTAACTAGCAAGTGAATATTTCATCACAACATCAACTCTTTAAAAGAGCTTTTATGCTGACACGTTAGGTAAATGATCGCTATATAGGCTGTGAAATCGTAACTTGAATAGAAATTTACCAATTCTTGGGCTCCACTCACGTTACATACAATCGATAACAACAATCTTATCACATAGTTTAAATCGAAGAAAAATGAAATGAAATACAAATAAAAGAATCCCATTTACATGCAAACTAAGTAACAATCATAGAAAGTTGATTTGCCCCATTGCATGTATTAAACTAATTAAAAGCTGTTGTTCTTTATGTAAACGCCCCATGTGAGATGGTGGACCCACCCAAAATAAACTCCACAAAAACTTGCTTTAATTTCTTAATTATGTTTACAACTTGGCCACTATTCCAATTATTCTCCTTTCCACCAACAAGACTATACCTTTTGCTCGTGGGTATACCCTTAAAACTCAAATTATGAGTTGTATAATTTTAAGTATGTAAAAAAAGAGTAAATTAAGTAATTATTTAATTACTTATTAGGACCTAAAGGGTGCCCTACGAGGAATACCCTTTCTTCTTCTTCTTGTACTAGAAGACGGTCGAGAAGGCATGGGCCGGTATATGTCTTCTTCTGCGCCTTCATGCAATTCTTCTTCTTCTTCTCCAATCTCTCTTCTTGATATCCCTTCATTTCCATCACCATTATTCCTCTTTATTGCTACAACCTATATTATTTTAAATAAAATAAATAATGATGTGTATGTTACATATATCAAAAAGATGATAATGATGGATGGCCATTGGTTGGTTGAGTGATGAAAAAGAAAGATTTCATGATATTTTACTTATATATACAAGATTATGTGGTGGGATTTTTTTTAATATATATATATAAAAAATTGATTATCAATAAATTAAATTAATATGAAAAAAATATAGATACGAGCGTGAGTTACAATGAGAATTATGTATTAACTAACCTTACATCCCAGTGAACAGAAACGGAAAGCATCAACGAGGTTTCTCCCACAGATTTCACAAACGTGAGAAACTGTTTTTCCACCTCTAGGCTGAGGTCTCTCATTCAGAAACAGAACCCTTGCGCCGTTTATTACATATGTTTGAACTCCGTTTATGTCCAAAACTTTCTGAATTTCCGATACCCGAACCACATCATGGTATGAAGATCTCCTTATCTATGTTTATACTCAGATCACATATACATTGTGCAATAATCAATGATGTTTCAAAGATTTTAAAGGAAAAAAAAAAACCCACCTGAATCACTTGATGATCTTCGTGTTTTGATGAACGGCAATACAGGCAAAATGCATCGGTATTGCAATCTAAACAATACATATTACATTCGCTTCTGGCGGCGTCGCCGTGACTCCGGCAGACCCTGAAAAAGGCGGTGTTCAACATCCGCTCAAGCCACGGCGGAACCAGCATTGTCTCCTGCTATAACCCAAAAACACGAAACTGTAGAGATTCAACAACTCATACAAATTCTAGACTAGAGAGAAGTGAAATGTATTTCGGTAAAACGTTACCATTATCGAACTGGGGGATTTGTAAAGTGGAGAAATTTGTAGAGAGAGAAAGAGAAGACGGAGGCCTAACCTAAACAACCAGCAACTTAGAAAACATCAACTAGTAAAGACTAAAGAGGGACTAAAAGCCTAATTAACAAAATAAACGGTGGAGATTGAAGTGGGTGGGTATCAGCCGTTGATCTAGAAAGAGAAAGTGGGGTAGGAGAGTGGCGCCTACGCGACTTTAATCTTCTTTGCGTCTCTACGTAGGCGTAAGGGTCGGCCACTCGCTAAGACACATTAAATAATTTATAGTCGTGATGAAACGGTGCCGTTTCTCTTCTTTTAGCAATTTTTTTCCTATCGTGGCAGACGTTAAGTGGTCATGAACATGGGACCCGCAATACGGTATTTTTTTGTTGTTGACGACGTAGTAATTGTGGTTATGAATTGTTTAAAGTCTAAAATATCATCAACATATTGCTATACACATTTTTTTATCGTTCATTATTTTGAAAAAAATAATATTTTAAATAGTGATTTTTTTGGAGAAAATATGATTAAAAAGTAATAAAAATTTTTGAATTTACGTACAAAATATTTTATTACGTGAATGTGATGTGATTGAAAATAAGTATTCGAATTAAAGAGTTTTATTTTAAAGGGAGACAAACTTGAACTAAATTTAGGCAACATGTCATCTCGGAACAATCTTTTTTTTATTATCTAACCCTTTATTAGGACAAATAGTTGGTTAGAAATATGTCCGAATGGCAAGAAAATTGATTGTAAAATAATTTAATTTTTGGTAAAGCAAAAATAACATAAAAAATTAAATTATAACGAAATAAACATAAACGATAAAATAAATAGTTAATATCAATAATTAAGCGTGTGGAATTTTACACTACGCTTTCTCAAATAGAATAATGCTATGTGTACACCTTATGATGTACACACGGCCTTACACCCCCCTCACATGGAGGGGGGTCCACAAATATTTTATTATGTGTGGGCCCCCCTCCATGTGAGAGGGGTGTAAGGCCGTGTGTACATGATTATGTACACATAGCATGATTCTCTCAAATAAGGAAAATAAAAATTAGACGGTGCTCGCAATGCTATTTGTACATCATTGAATCCAAACTGATTGTGTGGAAAAGAGAGAAATAAAAAAAAATAGTTAATATAATTCATATCATCGATCTGTATAAATAATATTCAAATAACATTATTCTTACGAAGTTTGGTGCTAATGTAGGTTGCACAATAACTGTCCAAATTCTGGACCACTGGGATAACATCGCTGTAATCAATAAAGGGAATTAGAATTTTTATTTATGGAGTGGTCACAATAATTGTTTGATGAATTTAATGAGTCAAAATAAATATTAAATAATGGTCAACACTCAAAATCAAGTTAACGAAAGAAAAGAAATTGAAGTCCCAGAAAATAGAGTTTTGAATAATAATTTTTTAAAAATATATATGATTGAAAAGTAAGGAAAATTTTTAAATTTACGTGCAAAATATTTTATCGTATACACGTGATTGAAAATACGTACGAAAATTAAAGAATTTTGAAATAGTGATTGTCAAACAAGGGCTAAAATATTATTTATTGATTTGTAATTTTTTATATATTCAGTATTGTATACATATTTATACGAAGCTTGAAAAATTCAATATACGACTTGACGTAAAAAGACTCGACAAGTAACAAGAATTCAAGGAACGTTTTATATGTACAAGGAGTCATGCTACTTGAATGGGGCCACCTCGACCCTGTTCAAACGGGGATGTCCTGCTCAAGAAGAATAATCCATGTACGAGGGTCTTATACATGGCCAAGGAGACAAGTGTCGCCATAGCATTGGCGAAAATTGTTTTCTATCCTGGCCAATGCCAATGTCTCCCTGACTATTGTACAGGGGACATTCCATCTACAAGTGAAATTACCCTTCATTGTGAACATGTCGATGAGGTAATGAAGACAAAAAGGATGACATGTTATACAAGGAAGGAAGACGGAGAAAACCTAAAATAGAGGGGTGGGATTGCGTGGATTCTTCCAAAAGGCATTACTTTCCGCGATAAAGAATTTGAGTGTAAGAAATCCTTTGCTTTGGATGCTCATATAGAGATTGATAATGGCACTAGATATGAACATTTCTTTTTTAATATGCCATCGTTTCACATTACTTCAATTTTTAAAAGCTATTTATTTTGTAGAAGGGTTTTAGAAAAGAAGTCGCCTTAGACGAATTTCTTCTAAAAACTCTTTTAATCTGACAAAATATTTTTAAAAAATTATTCAAATAAGTTCAAAAGTAACTTTTTGGTCTCAAAACAACTTTTGACTTTTCAAAAATCTCGTCAAATGAATCTTACATCTCTTGACTTATATTACTTCGTTGCTTATTTAAAATTAAGCTCCTGATTGGTTTGGTTTAAAATTAGATTTTTAGTGGATTTTGATAAAAGTTGGCAAAATGTGTCGTTCAAAAATTGATAAAAAAAAAATAAAAGAAAATTAAGAAATGGAGACAAAAAATAAATACCGTCTAACCGAAAGTTTAGTGTGCACCAATTATTGATGAAATGGACTGCTTTTCATCATACTGTGATTGGCATTGTTGTGGTGGATAACCTTTCAATTCCTGTGAAGGAATTAGTTGAGTGTAAAAAAAGTCTTCAGTTAATGTGTACGTTTGAAAATTTTATTTATGTGAGTGAGATATTTACTGTTGACCCCAAAAACGTAACGCCAACGTGATCAACAGATATCGGGTCCACTCACGTTAACCTCAGTAAATTTCGACATGTTTCGACCGATGAACCGATGGGTGAAGTAGAACACGTGAACGCGGGAGATGTTCGAGTACCGACGATAATGACGAAAGTGACTGCGCCAACAAACAATCACTAACCAAGATATAAATAACTTAATCTCCAAACTAACAATAATAGATCAAGCAAGAATGTATATTATTGAGGAGGCTTTCGTATATTCTTTCTTTTTATGTTCAAAGAACCATCGTTTTTCATGTACAAAGACTGTCTATTTATATATTTATGGTCGACGTGGTGATCGTTAAATTAGAATTACGTGGGCTCATCCTCTTGATCGAAGCCTCGCATCCATAGATTTATCATACATTAAATGCATTGACAACGGGTTAGCCGCCCTCTACAATAGAGACACAGCAGACATTCTTTATTACAGACGTCATTCTCATTCCTAAAGATTATACGAAAATCTTGTCAGAGACAACTTCAGCTTCAGGGGCCTCGGATGAACTAAGGGCTTCGGCTTGAGAAAGTTTCGTGTTGGTGGTCTTTGACACGGAGAGCCTTGACCAGGAGCTTCGGCGTACTGCTTCGACCATTCATGTAGTGCTTCGGCTCAATAACTTCAGCTGTTCATTTGATTCCTTTACATTTGATCAGTCGACTCTTTGTTGACTTTTCTTTCCGCGTTGATTGTTACGTAGCGTTTTGACTTGAGCTTCAGTGGCTAGTCGTAACATTCACCATAGAGTGAGCTTATCAATTTATCTTATTTTTGATTTAAGAGTTTTGCGGGAATGTGGCAGTTCATCGAACTTCCATTTAATGTTCATTTCTTACAGAGTTCTTATTAAAATGGTTTGGAAAGAACATTTTATTAGACGAGGTGTGTTCGTATGTGTCTATACTCACAGATTTATGTCGCGTCCACTCTCAATAAGATTTAACTTAAATCATTCTTAAGAGAAAAATTAAGGGTTCGAATCTTGGGAATGTGACAAAATTCGCGAGGGGATAAGTAAGCAAAGATGTCTAGCCAAAGCAATCAGTATGTATGATATAACGACTTGAGCACAGAGATTGGATCGTTAAAGAAAAAACGCGTTTAAAGATCATATATTCACACAATAATTTTTATTATCTACACCATATTTTAATTGCAATGGTTCCCAATTTTTTTTATTATTTTTGCACCTATGCCCCCTACTTTTTCGTTGCATTCTTATTTATTACCCCATGTCTCTAATGATAACTTTTGTTCAAATACTTTATTAACGTGCATTGAAACCACACGAAGATATTTTATCAAATTTTTGTATTTGTTACTTATTTTGTTTATTTTACTCCCTCATAATAATTTTTTTTAACTATCATTAGAGATAAGATGTAAAAATTAATAGAATGTTGAAAATAAGAATGCAAATAAAAATGTTGTGAGCGTGCTTGCAATTAAATCGTGATATAGTCAAAAAAGATGTGGTGTGACCGTGTGAATATAATTATCCTAAGCTAAAAGCAAAATTTAAAAGCTACCATTTTGCTTCTTCTCAAAATATGAGGTCGGACGATACATTTTCTTCTATAACCAATTATCAAAAATTCGTTAAATAACTAAAACAACTTCTTATTATCGAAGAATCAAAATTGAACTATAAAATCAAAGAATGTACATTTAGAATTATTGTATTATTTTACAATTAAAGAAGGATTATCAATCTGGCAATTGCCACGTGTCGCGTTTATTCGCATGAGATTCACTTTATAGAAACTTAGGATGTAAGCGTAAGCTGGAATAGGTCACCTGTCTTCTGTTAACAAGCAAAACAGGCAATTATTTGGCAATTGGTGGGTGTTTGCTCAATCATTTTTACTAACCAAAATTGGAAATTATAGGTTTAAAGGTTGACTTTCAATTACATTTTTTCCATAAAATCTAAACTTCTATTTTTTTTTTTTTTTAATTTAATGAAATGCTGAAATTTTTCTTAAACAAGATGCATGAGTTTTACTTATTTTTTAATAAAAACATATTATTCTTGAAAAAATCTCTCCAAAATTTTTGCTCAAGGCCCTCAAATTGATTGGGTCGATTCCGTTTGCCAAAACAAGTTTTGACAAGTACCGAAAAGTGCGGGAAGTGAAATTATCTACTAAAGAACTAATGTTAGAAGAAGTACGCTTTTCATACATAAAAATCATATATTTTTAACAATAGACTGCTGGAAAAAGGTGAGGAGAAAAAAAGTTTCTACTTAATGGCATAGCCCAAGTCATTGAATAAATAATCACTTCGTAAATCACTTAAATTTTAGCCTCTGTTTGAGCCCCATTTTTGGGGCAAAATACATTTTGAAATAGTATTTTGTTGAAAAATATCTGGTTAAAAAATAAGAAAAAAATTTGGTTGCATGTAAAAAAATTTTATAGACGAATATGTGATTGAAAATGAGTTTTGGAAAAATGGAAACCAAACATAGATTTAATTTAAGCACTTACCAAACATGCTCTCGGAAGACAAGATTAAGAAAGAGTAACGTTATTCATTGTGAAAATTACCGATAGTCGTCCAACATAACATGCATGTGTCGCTTTGTTATTCGATGTATGAGGTAATAGAAAAACTACCACATGAATATAACAAATAACAAAGCGATACATATATGACGTATAAGATGACTATCGATAGTTTTCACTATAAATATCATTATTCATTAAGAAAACTGTTTGGGCTACTCTCCCCCAAAACTTGTATCACAGTGGCCACGAGCATTGGCGGAACCAAGATGGGGCACGGTGAGTCACATGCCCCACCAATTTTTTGATTTATTTTCATAAAGAGCGTTTTATTTATTTTTATCAGATATTTGCTTCATGGTGTTTACTTTCTCTTGAGGTCAAAAATTATGTAATAATTCTCCAATGAATGAAGCATATATCATTTTAATATCTTAGATTCTTAGTTCATCCATCATTTAATTTGCATTTTCCGTTTTCTTTTCGTTTACTAAGAAAAATCTAGTGATCAATTTCAATTATTAACGAATTAAATGAGATGGTTTTATATGTCAATCTTTTGGACTTGCTCTTATAGAATCAATATTGAAAAGAATGAAAAAAATCAATAATTTACCATCACTAATAAAAAAATTCCTCAAAAGTTAAGAAATAGTAAAAAAATTTAACAATTCCTTTGATTCTCATGAAATTGTCTAATGCGATATATATAGTACCTTCATTTTAAAGATTATACATGGAGAAATAGTATCATAAAAAGAGTTTTTTAAGTAAATTATCTCTTTATAATTATTTTTTTCAGGGTGGAGTGTGTTGTTGGTACTGAATCGTTTCATTTCAAGGTTAAAATTTTCAGATTTTATATTTGTTTATTTAACTTATATTTTCAACACACACCTTCAAGTTCAAGTCTAATTTAATTTTTGTTATAATTTCACTCGTACATAATTTATATAATGGGTGGCACCAAATCTGAAAAGAAATAAATTTATTTATTTATATTATATGTTTAACAAGAGTTATTTTAGTAAAGAATTAAGAAATTTTGACGAAACGTTATAAAAGTTAAATGACTCTTCATGTCAACATAAAGTCTAAACACCCGATACAACAATTATTAACTTTTAGTGTACATTAAGGCCTTGTTTGAGCCGGATTAAAATCCAATTAAAATTGAAAATATGGTCGTTATTGGATCTCACTCGTCTAATAAAAGTCAACAATAACTGCTATATTTTTAATTTTAATCTGATTTTAATCCCTCCCATACAAGGCCTAAATCTGGTTTTCATAATTTTTTTTTTTTTTTTTTGCAAATTTGATTATGTCCCCCTAACTCAGCTCAAAATGTCCGTGCCCATCATTGGACATGAGGGTAGAATATATTATGCCCTTGTTTGATCCCCATTATCTCGAAAATAAATTTTTAATCAAAACTTGATTGCTTTCGAATACAATGTTGAAATATCATCAATTAATAAAGCTTTTGATTAAAATAATTAATTTCCTCATTTTATTGATACGACCCTCTCTACCAATTGTAGTAGATACTTGCATAAAGGTACAAGTTGAAACTTTGTGGCTCTGTGTTCTGTACACGAGAGCCATTAAATCCCTAAACATAACTTGTGAAAATGACAAAATATTATCTAAATGATAAAAATAGATCTATTTTTATTTTTTTCGACCTTATTTGATTATAATATGTTTTTGATATTACATTTTGTTTGCCGTTAGATTGTTAATTGATCTAATTTTATAAAAATTTTACGAATGAAAGATTTAAATGCATATTATCATTTAAAAGCTCAAGTTCTATAGTTCGTCTCATATCCAAATATGACACTTAGCACAAGAGAATAATGTTATAAATGCATCAAGTATGATAACTTGGTTGACATTCCCCTTTATGTGGAGGAAATTTATACAGTAATGCGATGAATGATTTCAAAATCAAGAATGTTAAAATTATCATATGAAAGAGTGAAGAAATGTGTAATGTAAATATAGCAAGGTTATTGCACAAGATGTCCTCTAATTATGAACTAAACTTATCACAAATTACTCACCAAATTCTTTGTTGTGGTTATCTTGTCCCCATCGTAAGCATCAATTGATGTTGACATATTGTTAACATATTTTTAAGTGTATCAAATGGAATGGATATAACATATTTTCAACTTGAAGTTTAAGAAAAAATTTAAGAAAATCTCCAAAACACTATTTAAATATAATATATTCTCTCCGTCCCAATTATATAGGCTTAATTTCCTTTTTCTCTTGTCCCAAATATATAATCATGTTTCTTAATGTAGAATATTTT
>CAIGRT010104145.1:0-10353 GCA_903798405.1 Fraxinus platypoda | reverse complement strand
CAAACATTTTCCCTCTTTAATAAGTTAAAACACTACTAGAGGTTCCATTATTAAGAAGGTACACTATGCATATGCAGTTTATATACAATATAACATTTTTTTTCTCCTTAATAGCTTCAACACTTGAGGGTCAATATATGTTTTTTTACATAAAAAAAAACTTTTTTACACTGAAAAAATGAAGAGGACTGGGGACTGGATCGGGCCCTACATCCGTCCCTGGGGTCATTATGCCACCCCTTGGCTCCTTTATTTCTGATATCCAGAAGTCGTATTCGAGATCTTGCTTCATTCTTGCAATTCACATCATGCATCCTTGANAGGTACACTATGCATATGCAGTTTATATACAATATAACATTTTTTTTCTCCTTAATAGCTTCAACACTTGAGGGTCAATATATGTTTTTTTACATAAAAAAAAACTTTTTTACACTGAAAAAATGAAGAGGACTGGGGACTGGATCGGGCCCTACATCCGTCCCTGGGGTCATTATGCCACCCCTTGGCTCCTTTATTTCTGATATCCAGAAGTCGTATTCGAGATCTTGCTTCATTCTTGCAATTCACATCATGCATCCTTGATGCCAAAGCCATGGCAAAATGCGATCAAAAACTTCAAACGCGAAAAAAGAAGAAATAACTCCACCACGTAACATTCATAAAAATCATTTGGCTCCCATCACTCTGGAGGCATTCAGGGATGGCCTTGAGACCGTGTGAGAGGTACGACTGCACATGGCCCAAAAATATATGGGCACCATACATACGCAAAATGTGTTATATGTATCTATGGCTGTTTTGTTAATTTTAAGAACTTTTAGAGATATTTTTTGTTTTTTATATATAGAGTTAAATGGCTTGTGGTGGCTTCCAAAGCTTGATTATGGATGATATAGGGTGGATTGCACTATCTCCATGAACTATAGCTTTTGAATAAAGTGGTGACAATATCCTACATTAGTTGGTATTAGATTGAAGGTCCCGTATTCGAATTGATGCTAGAGCATTTCCATTTGATGGGTGTATAATGCATAAGCATGTTTGAAACACAAGGGTTTGGCCCAAAAGGAGTGGCTTGGGGTGGATTCCAAAAGACTAGATTTTGGGTGATATATGGTGGATTACACCTTCTCCATGAGTTATAGTTTTTGAGCAAAGTTGTAGCGATACCCTACATCATTATTTATGCCTATGTTTGTTTGAGTATAGTCCAATGGTGTCTTTATAAGGTGTCCTTCAAATAGAGGACCAAATTGAGTGGGCAGTGGATTCATGAGCCTAATTTTTTGGTAATATAAGGTAGGTTGCACATCTCCATGAACTATAGCTTTTGGGTAAAGTGAGTGCATGCATCTCTCTACAACCGTTGGTATTATAGTTGGATATTTTATGTTCGAGCCGATATTAAAATATATTCATTGACTGTGTGTACAACATGGGAGCATGCTTGAAACAAGGTGTGCCTTTGATTGCTATTTGCATATGTCCCGATGGCTTCTTCCTAAGGTGTGCTTTGAAGTGATGCCCAACGGAGTGGACTTAGGATGAATTTTTGAGCCTCACTCTCAATGATATAGGGTGAATTGCACATTTTCCATGAACTATAATTTTTGGACAAAGTGGTTGCATCTCCCTACATTTGACATATATATACCATTATATATAGAAGTATTTACGTTTGATAATTTCGTAAAAGAGAGCAAATCGTGTTTCTTACCTTTTGAATTGAAAAATGTAAAATTTTCTGTACATCACATCTATGCATACACATTTGATTAATTATGTTCAATTATACTGACTATAGAGTTCGACGTAACAAACATGATCCTACTCAGTCGAGGGTATTAATAGAAATGAGTATACCTTACGAAAAGGTAGCTGGCAAGAATAATTAATGGGCCATCTGGAAAATGCAGGAATAAAAGAAAGAATTTAGTGTGGTCCATAGTACAAACAATGCTATAAATTGGTGGACTTAACATGTCAAAAAACTGGTCCATCTTTAATATTATACCTGCATTCCTACAACCTGCAAATGGACGGCTGCAATGCCGCTGACTAGTACTACATGGAAGGTTTTTATTTAAATTACCCCAAGTAATTTTAGTATTTTTTTGATAAAAAATTATGTTAGAAGTTGATTCGAATTAATTAATTTGTGAAATAAAAATAAAAGGGAAGGAAAATGAACGACGAAAAAGGAAATAGGGGAAGGGAAATTTGAACGTGGCAAAAGATAATAGTGAAAGATATTTGTACAAGAAATAAAAGAAAAATAGGAGGGACTTTCTAGGATTAAAATTTCCCTACTCGTCTTGCACAATTGAATGATATATTGCAAAGAGTTCGTATGATTTTCTGTATTGATAAAACATGTATTTGGTGATATTAATGGTAAAGTAGTTATATAGCGTTATCAAAGTATGAAAAACACATAAGCAACTTTTGTAATGATTTGACGAGGAAATATAATAATTTAAATAATCTTATATTATTATGTTCTTGTGAACTTTTCAATTTTAGTCTCAAGTTACACCCTCGTTGAACAAAATCCTTGGCTCTACCCTAGAAATATGTACAAGCGTCGAACTTGAAGCTCTTATAAACAATGGCACATGAGAGTTGATGCGTGTATCAAAATATATATTGCTTTATTTAGAATCAAGTACGAAAGATTTTATGATTATATTAAAAGGGATTATCAGACTTTAGAATTGCTAAGTGTTATGATAATATAAATCAGAAAAGAATCAAAACAATGTGAGTGAATAATAATCGATAAGAAAAGCGTGACATAATTTATGTGTTTATAATTCAGCTAGTGGAGAATTCACAAATAATTTTATTTTTTCAGATTATATATATATTAAATATTATTATCTTATAAATTATCCATATGTTCTTTGTTCTACAACGTTTTTGTAAACAAAATACTAACCAACCATTCTTCTCACCATTAAACAATAGGATAACTAAATTTAAACTAACTAAACTCACGCCTGTCCAACCCTTCAGATCTCCTTGTAACTTTGGCTAATTTGCATGGTTTTTCTTAGTATTGAATGCATGACAGCATGGTCAACGTTTGATTATTTTTTACAGAAATGGTGAAGATTGGCCTCAGCGAACCCTCAGAAATGATCCAGAAAGATTTCCTTGTATGTTATGAGAAACACGCCTCCTCCCATACCTTTGGAGCGTTTCCTCTTGTGTTATTACAGGTTGTCACATTCATTGTCATTGCTCGAATTCTTCGCTTTCTCCTCAAGCCCTTAAGACAGCCAATGGTTGTCTCCTGTATCCTTGTAAGTTTGATTATTTTTTCTTATTTTCAAGATTCATAAACGAAAATTAATATTGTGTTGTTTATCGTTGTAATGTCTCAATGGATTTATAATTTTCTAGGGTGGCATTATACTTGGACCATCTGTGTTAAGCCGGAAGAAGAGATTTCGTGAATATATGTTCCCTGGTGATTCAGATTTTGTGCTGAAAAACATTGGAGTAATAGGGTTCATGTACTTCCTCTTCTTGAATGGAGTGAAAATGGATCTTTCTGTGATAAAGAGAGTGGGAAAAAAACATTGGTATATTGCACTATCTGGGGTGCTTGTACCAATTTGTACTACTGGAATTACAGCAATTATACTGAGAAAATCTCAGGAGAAAGAACTTGCAAAAGCTCTTTCAGTTTTGGGAGTTTCATCGGCTTTGTCTATCACGGCATTTCCTGTTCTTTATCCTATAGTGAGAGAGCTCAATCTTCTTAGTTCTGATATCGGACGAATGGCCTTATCAACAGCAGTAATTAGTGATATTATAGGAATTCAAGGGATAATTATATTTGAGGCAGGTAAACAAGGGGAAGAGAGGACTATAACTGCTTTGTGGTACTTGATTTCGTTAATAGTTGTTATGGTATCAATTATTGGTGGTGTTCGACAGGCTATGCTATGGATTGTAAGAACAACACCAGAAGGAAAGCCGGTTGATCAAATTTATGTGATTGGTATATTGTTGGGCGTTCTGGTAGCCGGTTTTGTTGCTGATATGGGTGGTTTAGCCATGGCAAACGGGCCATTGTGGCTTGGTTTGGCTGTTCCAGATGGCCCTCCTTTGGGAGCCACTCTAGTGCAGAAGAGTGAAACTATTATAATGGACCTTCTTATGCCGTGTTCTTTTATTTTTGTGGGAATGACCACAGATGTGTATAGTATAAGTGCCCAATGGTCACATCTACAAACTCTGTTTTACATGGCTTTAGTCGCATATATGGCTAAAATGGTTTCAACTCTTATTGCTTCTCGTTTCTTTGACATGTCGATTACAGATAGTTTCACCCTCAGTCTCATAATGAGTTTAAGAGGTGAAGTGGAGCTTCTTTTGTTCATCCACTGGATGGATTTTAAGGTATGTAGTGTTTCATTGTTCTATTAGGTTTTTCTCCTGCTATGCTAATTTTTTGCCTTTATGTATTGGTTTGTATTACTGTCGTAGTATTCTTTTATGACGTGATGGCATTATGTGATAGATTTTAGCCGACATAGAAGGCCTTATATCACATTGTGTCCCTAGATAAGAGCCATTAATCAGACTTTTCTTGTTTGCAGATGATAGCAAAGCCACATTTCTCAATGTTGGTGATATTGACAGTTACTGTGACGTCTATAGCTACACCATTAATAAGTGTACTCTATGATCCCACAAGGCCGTATATGGTTAACAAGAGAAGAAATATTCAGCATACCGCTCCCAATACAGAACTCCATATTGTAGCTTGTATAGATGGTGAAGAAAGTTTGGCTGGAGTTATTAACTTACTTGAAGTCTCCAATCCGACCATTAACAGTCCTTTCAAGGTTTATGCTTTACGCCTCGTTGAGCTTGTGGGTCGTGCTGCTCCAGTGTTCATAGATCACGAGAATCAAGAAAAAGGTTCTGATGCTGACTTCAATTCGGTTTATAATGCTTTGAAAATTTTTGGGGAGGCCAATGGTAAATACATAAAGATCCATTCATTTACTACAATAACCTCCAAGAGAAGCATGTACCAAGACATTTGTGAACTAGCACTTGCTAAAAAAGCTTCTCTAATAATCCTGCCACTATACAAGAAACATTTGGACAACCTCAATGGAACAGAATTGCTGGTACAAGGAAATATATCTGTGAATGCAAACATTTTGAAACACGCGCCTTGCTCAGTTGGAATTCTTGTGAATAAAGGAAGTTGTTACCAAAATCATCTTGTGAACTGTTCCGCAAGGCTTTCAGTTCACCATTATGCTCTTCTTTTCTTGGGTGGATCAGATGCTAGAGAGGCACTAGCTTATGCAGATCGAATGGCTGCTAATCCAGATGTATCGTTAACTGTCATTAGATTTCTTACACATAACAACGAGGGAGATAACAAGATGGAGAAGAAACTTGATGATGGTCTAGTGACATGGTTTTGGGTGAAGAATGAAAGGAACAATCAGGTTATTTATCAAGAAGTCGTGGTGAAGAATGGGTTAGAAACCATTGCTGCAATTCAAGCGATGAATACATTATACTATGATCTTTGGATTGTTGGAAGGAAGCATGGGATAAACCCTGTTCTTTTACGAGGATTATCGTATTGGGGTGAAAACAATGAGCTTGGAGTTATAGGAGATTTTGTTGCCTCTGTGGATTTCGACAGCCCAGGTTCTGTTTTAGTAGTGCAACAGCAAATTCTAAGAGACCAAGAGGGTGCTTCAGGTAGTTTCTGAGAAGATTTTCTTTCCGTACATAATGGCAGCAAATTGTATATAACGTTCATCAATAGAAAAGAATCAACTTGATTGGTCGACATAATTTGTACATTTTGGCAATGCACATTATACAACTTCTTGTCAGATATAGGTGCACACTTCTGTTCTAATGAATCAGTCAATATATTAAACTAGGCATGTCTAATATGATCATACGTTTAAAAGTTCAAAGGCTCGATTGTGTGTAATGTTTACTGGGAAATGGAACAATTCATCAAAGTTATTAGATCTTTAGAGCTCATCACTCATTTATAATTATAATTATAAATGTGGTTCTGTAGGAGCATCGAACAGAGTTTTGTTACTACAGGAAATTAAGACAATTTATCTGATACATAGTTTTCTTCTCCCAATTGGAAATTGAAACATTTGATCAGGCTTGGTAGTTCCCCTGCTTTAAAAAATTACATTTAAAATTCTATAGAACTGATGAATTACATTTAAAATGTCGATTACAATAAGTTAACGTTTGATATGCAGTACTTGATAGGACTAGATTGTACAATAAAGAAGATTTGTGCTTTTTTTCCTTCTTAATATTGTCTAATATTATTCAATCCTCCCTACCAAACATGCCACGAGTGAATGAAACAGCACAGTAGACTATCAAATAAAAGTACAACTTGTTGCAGAAGCAACGGTCCTAACAAGGAGGAAGATCTGGCGGAGGGGGCACAACCGACTGCAACTCTCCAGGTCCATTCTCGACCAAGAATGACATAGCCAAGCCCCAGGTTAAATGGGAATCTATGTGGCAGTGCATAAGCCAAACTCCTGAAATGGAAAAATGAAATCATAAACAAATAGAGTAGATGAAATCTTAGATAGACTTGTTTGAGTGTCCATGTTATTCACCTGGGTTATCTGCCACGAACCGAATAACTGCCCATCCACCAATAGGCACGTTAATTGTGTTGCGAACAGGCGGATCAATGAGGTTGAATCTTGCTGTATCTCTGTTTGGATTGAAGTTGCCAAAGCCTTGGCCAACAACATAAAAATGATATCCATGGAGATGCAATGGATGGTCTTCTGTTGTGACAATAGCAGTGTCTTGTAACACAATTTGTACACTTGAACCAAACTTTAATTTGTACAACTTAGTTGCTTTCCGTGGTTGCCAGAGTGCACGACTCACGTTGCCTGTATAATCGAACATCACTGGAGGGACAGGTGGGAAATCAGTGGTGTAGATACCTGGTATGTTTTGATAGTACGCTTGCAATAAGGACGTCCTCCTAGGAAGGACAAAGGATATATTGTTCATGCTAGCAGCAAAGCGTGTGTTATTTGGCCCCTGGCATCTTGGTCCTGGCATACAGTTTATAAGGCCTAATCCCACAGTAAAAAACAGGTTTTCATCAATTTGAGTAGGGACTTGACCATTTTGCGTAGAAAGACTTCTTATTTGACTGGTGAATGCTGTTACAGTCGGAGTGTCATTGAATGCAGGAAGTGGTGGCAACAATGGTCTCGGGGCTAATCCAGTTTTGGCAGTGCAGGGAACAGAATCATATTCTAGAATAGCAGTGGCAGTTGTATTGTCAAATGGTGCATTTTGGGCGGTAGCATATGCACGAGTTGCCATATAATAACGTCCTGCAGGTTGATTAGCTGAAAGGAGGACGTTTGTAGTCTGTCCAGGCCCAAGCATGATGACTCTGGTTGTGAAAGGCTTGTTATAGGTTGCGTCATTCCCAACCACGGTTAACATGTGGTTGGCAACTGTAAAGAAGAGTTCTTGATTGAGCGCAGCATTGATGACTCGGAGAAGTATACTATCCCCAGATTTCACATAGAATTTCACGGTTTCTACATTGTTAGAGGAACAAATATCAGCCTGCAGGATTTGATATTATTATATAATTGTAATGATCTGTTCAGACAGATTTTTAGTGTCCAAACCTTTGCTAGAACATTTGTATAGGCCACCAGGTTGCCCATTAATGGTGTATGCATCAGAAACATTTGGAGCTGCCCCTGTAAACAGAGCCTGTTGAAGTACACTAATGATGTCCCTGTTCCACCATTCTCCTGTTCAAGATAGTCCCATTTAAATAAGAATCCAAGGGATAAGTACAAATATTGGGACGAGGACAAGTATGTATGATTAGCCTAGAGGCTTCACACGGTCTAACAAAATATTCAATATTAATGTTCTTACCGAGAAGTATAGGGATTTCTTTATTGGGTTTTGTGAAAGGGTATGGAACACCAAGTTTCGGGTATATAATGAGTGCTCCATAAACTGTAGCTCTAAGCCATCTGCTATGAGCATGCCACCACAATGTTCCATCCTGGTTCTCAATAGTGAACCTGTACGTATATGATCCCCCAGGTTGAATCGGACATTGGGTAACATATTCTGGACCGTCTGCCCATGGTGTTCGCATCTGACGAATACCATGCCTAAGAGAGTTGAAAGCAAGAAAACGAGCAAACCAAGTTAATATATATATTCGTGTATTGGTGCACATGCTTAAAATGATAAGTACCAATGGAGTGTAACGTTGTAACGTGCACTGTTGATGACTTTGATTACGAGAGTATCTCCATCTCGAACTTCCAATGTAGGTCCCGGAAACTGTCCATTGACCGTAATTATGTTGTTATTACTGCACAACCTCTTCACCGGCGTTGCTTGAACCTATTACATACATGATTATTAATAAGCCGGGAAAATATAGTCGCGGAACATGAGAAAACATGAGAAATTAAGGATGAGAAGTAGTAGACATACAACAAATTCATGGAAATGTATTTCGGCATTTGCTGAAGAAAAGGCAAAACTTAGTACAAGAAAAAAGCTAAGAAACTTGAAAGGATTCATCCCTCTTGTTGGTTCAATTTTGAAGAAACTTGTAATACGGGCTTGTCTTTTATACTGAACTTCTGTTATTAAGCTTAGTTTGGGTCAACTAAGACACCAAAAAATTAGAAATTAATTTAGTCCAACCTTATTGAGGATTTGGTGCACCCACTGGTACTTTCTTAGCACACAGATTAATTTATTTTCATTTTTCCACTTAGTTTGGATCTTAATATTAACTCGAATGCATTAGTTTTGTTTTTTTGGAAATACATATCGATTGTCAATATTCCATTGAAATCATTCCAAGGTATACAAATACGAGCACAGCTTTCTAAACGAGAATATCGCTTAAGAAAGACCAAGTTCGAGAGAGAAATTAAAAAGGCGTACTCTTTTAAAATTTACATAAGTAAACCTGTCTTTTCTTGTCAAAATTCCAACATTCCTTCATCCCTATTAATCGAAAGTGTTCGTAAATGGCATATTTTGACATACGCTCCATAAAAATATCCAAAATTTGAATCCGGAATGTACATTTGACTATAAAACTAATTTGGCGAGATTCCAATAATTGATATAAATTTGGAGGTTCATCCTCCCAATCCAACTTTGTTCTTAAAAACTTTAACTGCTGCACCAGAAAATTGTACTTCATCGACTAAAGAAAAGCAAAAGAGTTCTTTTTCATGGTAGTTATGGAAGAGGGTTTAGTAATCCCACCTTAATTTGTCTTATTTGGTATTTATTTCAATTTTTTTTCTTCTTTCTTGCTTTAGTTGATCTGAAAAATGTGTTTCAATGCTTTGAATTGGTCGTAGACTTGACTTAACCACCAGCCGTACCTTAAAGATTCTATTACTGACTTTCCTAGAACATAAGAGCATCTTCGAGAGACTCTTTAAAGATGAGATGTTCTCTATTTTAAAGAGTCAGCATTTAAAATCATGCTCCAAGAGACTCTTTAAAATAACATTTTAATTTAAAGAGTGGAATTTAGAGAGCCAAACTCACTCTCTATAATTAAATGCATTCAAAGCGTTTTAATTTTCAATGTAGGAAAACAATAAAATAATTTAAAGAAAAACTAGTTAAAATAAAAGATAAAGAAAAATAATTAATATTTTTTGGGAGTGGTAAAATTAAGTGTTAAATATAAAGAGCTTGTTGGAGTACTTCAAAATTTTAACTCTTTAAATTTATAGATGCTCTCCAAATGATAGAATATACTCTTTAAAATTAAAGAGTCTATTGGAGATGCTCTAAGCAAGTGTATGAACCACCTAATTCTCTCTTGTTTCTAAATGTGAATTGAGAGTGGATTATCATTACTACTCGAAGAACAAATACCCATGATGTTCATTTTATTAGCTATCGGATGTGAATAAATAACTTTATGTATATTAAAACTCTATTTTGACCCCTTCTTTTATTTCTCATTGTAAAGTATCATAAATATTCGAGAAATTTATACATATGATGTTCATTTTTTAGCTACCCAAAACGAATAACTTTTGATTAATTACGCTAATGGTAAAGTTTCGGATAACTACGTCAATTATCAAAATTTTGTCCGCCACATCAGCACTAAGGTAACAGATTTTATGAGGGTGATAGATGTAGCGCAAACGAAGAAAGTTCAGTGAGTAAGTTGAAGCAATTTGAAGTTGAGTGAGCAGCTCGTGACTATAGTATAGGGATGACAAAAAACCCCGAAAAATCCGATACCCGCGGGGCCCCGTCCCG
>CAIGRT010104120.1:0-27561 GCA_903798405.1 Fraxinus platypoda | reverse complement strand
GAGATAAAAAATGAGTGTCAAACGGAGCTTAAAATCATCTAAATTGAGAAAGATTTTTAAAATCAATCACAATCTCGGTAACAATTTGTTATCAGGCCCACAACCCACCCATCATCCACTTTTGACCCACGAATACGCGTGACGGAATTCATCCTTAAATAGGTACATCCACACAGCCTATCACATTCCTCTTCTATCCTGTCCAATCTTAAATCTCAAGAAACCTCGAATAACATAAAACCAGTCGATCCCAAATTCCTTAAAACCCATCTCAAGTTTTCTGAAATTCGATACGTTTTTATACATTAGTGACAGAGATATGGTGAAGAAGCCTTCTAATTTTTTGTTCTTCTTCAAGAGGCTAAACAAGAAAGCCAGCCAGGGAGAAGGCGGAGACGTTGGCAATAGTGGTGGTGCAAGCAGGTGGAAGTTCAATAGCTCCACCGGGCTGCGGTGGAAGAGGTGGTTCAGCTTGCATCTTCGGTTCGTGGATGATATTCTTTTCAAGATTGTATCCATATTTGAAGCTATAATTTTGGTTGCAACTCTCTGTTTCTTCTTCCTCTGCTGCGGCTGCCACTTCTGATCATTTTCTTGATATTCCACTTATAAGCACACGTTTTGCTTATTATCAGGTCTTGAATTAATATGCAAGGGTCTTGAATTAATGGGCCAACGATAGTGTCAAATGATCATTCTTTCGACTTGGCTACTACATTTTTTTTTTAATAGTTTAATGTTTATGGTGTTCATTATTCTTTTTAATGTTTGTTCTCTGTAGATTCAATGTTTAGTGATGTAAAGAATCTATTTTAACTAATAAAATTTTGGAAATTTTTCCAAAGCATTTGTTCTAAAACTATGTCACTACATTCTTAAGAAGAAATAGCTTTTAAGCTACTTTAAAGCACGACGAAATATATATGGCAGAAGGAGCTTATGTTGGGAACAACTGCAAGTGACATTTGTGATTAGCAAGCTTTGGTTGTCAGCTTTATTTAACAAAGTTGAAACAGCAAACAAAAGATACTATGTAGAATTCTTTAGACAAATCAAGTTGCTCAAACGTGCAAGCATACATTTGGCCAGCTTTCCAAAGTTATGATCGATAATTTGGAGATGTGGCCAACCTTTTAGCAATTAGCGAGAGCAAGCAATATATCATGCTTGCTATTTCGTCAATACTCGTTGATTATTACTATTGATGTTAAAAAATGACACTTCTTGATCAACTTAAAGATGTTTGAACAGAATAACAACATTAAATTGCTTGAATTTGAGAGAAGTGAAGATTTTATATAATTGATAATATTATATTGACCATTGGACAGAAGCTTGTCGTCATTGACATCTTAATCATGTCAAGTTACAATGTTCAATTTAGAGTTATATGCCACCACCCACCTTGAAGGGATTTGATTGATAGAGAATTCAATTGAGGTGAAGTCATAATGGAATATAGGTCTTATACCTATGTCGTATGCTATCACATTGTTGTCTTGTTTGGTCAATTGAAATGGTGTTGTCATCGGTATGAAGTACATCATCGTCATGTCATGATGATGTCTTCATATAATGTCACTCATGATCTGTCTATTACTTGAATTGATGGGTCTTGTATCCAGATCTCAAACGAACATGTTTAATGAATACATATAATACAAATGTAATAATAATGTCAAATTATTCTACTTATATAATATCACAAATTAAACATGTACACAAGTAAAAGGAATTACAACTACTAATGAGTACTAATAACTTATCTTTACCACCTAATTATCAATTATAAAAGACTGATTGACTCCAAATAAATAAACAAGTAGCCATGGTAAATAAGGAAATCTTACAATTACAAGTACTTGTAGCTAAGTGTAAATGGAGAAAAAGTGAAGAAGACTTCAATGAATTGTACCCAGATGTCGGAATCCAGACATAGGAAAAATCATTTGGAGGCGGCTTGTTTCCAGCTGTATTGGGCTCTAGAAAGAAAGAGCCGTCTTCAAAATATATTATAGACAAGTCCACGTCAAAGAGAGAGCAGATTGACTGACTGACTAACGTAGTAATACACGCACATTTTGCTGGCTATAGGCATTTTGGGTAAGTTTCTAATGTGACCAAGTCAAGCATTCAAATTTCACACTCAAAATCAGTATTTACTATTTACCACAGCATCAAAATAAGCAACTTTCACTCTTTCAGCTTATAAATGAAACCAAAATAGCTTTTTTATTATACTGCCTCCGAAGTTCAACAAAACATTCTCCGGATCCCCATCTAATCAAACATCAGTTCAAATATATCCAATTTAAAATTGACGACAGATGTAAGCTCTAAATTCAAAATTATTACAGGAAAAACAAATATACTCAACAAACAAATCCAGCAACTTGCAGGATAAATACGAAGCAGCCGCAGTAATCCAAATACAGCTCGACAAGAAAGGTTGCTATTGCCACAAGAGAAACACTACCAACATGATCAGGGCTTGAATGCAGAAAACGCCACGACAGAGTTGTGTCCACCAAACCCGAATGAATTTGAAATAGCTGAATTTGATAGCATGCAGAAAAGAATTAGAAGCCATTCTTAACAAAATGTTTCAATGAAATTTAAACTTTTCTTCTATAGTTAACGCATCTAAATGGAATGAGAGATGGCAGGGAACACATTAAAAGCATCTTACCAACGTTAACTTCATGCTGCTGCTTTTGGTTTGCAACAGTGTCAAACTCAACGGAAGGCTCTGGATTCTGAAATAACATGCAAAAAAATCGTCATCAAGCCAATAAAAATGACGAATGATCAGTCTCAAATGAACTTGCTATATAATTAAGGCATAAAACAGAAGAACCAAAGAGATGGGAACTAGAAGTTGAAGACAATGGTATCAATTATCAAGAACAAAATGAACTTACGAATTGATTTATTGTAGGATGCAGCCAGCCTGTTGTTATGGCTTTAACTGTTGCAATAGCTTCCAGACCACCAGCAGCACCAAGGCAGTGCCCGATCATAGACTGAATAAAAGAAGAAGTGAGAAGCAAGCAATGACCTAAAAACTAACGCTCTATGATCTACCTGAATTAATAATTCAACGTCAATATTGTCTGCTTTAATGTATGAGTCTTAAAATAAAAATTCTGCAGAAAAGTACAGATGCACTTGCTTCTGTCGGTGTGTCCATGTGTGTTAAGTGTGAGGACTCAACTGTGCAAGAATCGGACTTACCTTAGTTGCATTCATTTTGATCTGTGAAGTGCTCTTGAATACCTTCTTAACAGCATTCACCTCAGCTAAGTCACCTACTATTGTGGAAGTTGCGTGAGCATTAATGTAGTTAACCTGAAAAGAAAGACATCCTGTTCTTGTTGATTACTTGCTTTTCGTATAAAAATCAGTGAAGAGAAATGAAAACAAAATTCTTCAGAGTCAATTTTGAATGACTTTTATGATTTAAGATGTTCATACTACAGATGGCGACATCCACATTTTGAATGACTTTTATGATTTATTTTTCTTTCTCGACGATGCTTCAGTCCAATTCTCATATAGCTCATCAAATTTTCCTAAGAGTTAGAGGTGAATGAAACTATGAATATAAAAACAGAAGCAAACTGTGGTTAACCTAAGCCTTTCACTGGAAATTGAGTTCATATTTCCAACTGTAGCTTAAAACACAGAATTAAGGGATAATTGCAGCAGCGGTACCAAACCTTTCATTTAGTTGCAGACTTCGCCCAAACCTTGAATTTGTGCCACCCAAGGTACCAAACCTTTCATTTGTGTCACCCACGGTACCAAACATTTTCAAAATGTCGCAGTTGAAGTCCAAATGGATGGTTTCTGTTAGTTTGACCATTAGTTGATCAAATAATTGACTTTGNGCCACCCAAGGTACCAAACCTTTCATTTGTGTCACCCACGGTACCAAACATTTTCAAAATGTCGCAGTTGAAGTCCAAATGGATGGTTTCTGTTAGTTTGACCATTAGTTGATCAAATAATTGACTTTGACAATAATTTTGACTAATTTTAAGAGGTTAAAATGACAACCTTACATTTTTTATAATCAAATAATTAAAATTAAAAACCAAAAAATCAACTTTATCTTCTCCATCCACCCCATACATATACGGCTGTCAATGAAGTGGATTTTGATCCGAATCCGATGAAATTAATGGAAGATGGATTTAGGGTCTTAGTCCGATAACCTGATCAAGATCTGAATCCGATAATCCGTTAACTAAATTGATCAAATATGAATATAGGTCAATCCGATCCGATAACAATCTGATCCGATCTGTTATAAATAATTGAGTCGGTAAAATATTTTTATGACATGTTATTTGTGACTAAAATAAATAAATTTATAACAAAAAAGTTATCAAATTCAAAACATAAAAAAATTGAAAATTTTATAACTATTAAATCCGTTTAAGAATTGGAAAACTTGGAAAAAAAAAAAAAAAAGTTGATTCCAACAATATTTTTTTCCTAGTTTCTTTAATTTCGGATTGGATTATCGGATCGGATATCCGATAACATAGCAAAACGAATATGGATTTAATAATCAAATATCTGTTGGATTATCGGATTGGATCGGATCTAGACAGATTTGATCCATATCCGATTCATTTTCAGCCCTACATACATACATACCCACCCACCCCCACACCAAAACCATCTTTGTTGTGGGGTGGGTATGTGTGGGGTGGATGAAGAAGATGAAGTTGATTTTTTGGTTTTTAATTTTAATTATTTGATTTTAGTTATTGTATTATAAAAAATATAAAGTTACCATTTTAACCTTTTAAAATTAGTCAAAATTATTGTCAAAGTCAATTATTTGGTCAACTAACGGTCAAACTAACATAAACCATCTATTTGGACTTCAACTACAACATTTTGAAAAGGTTTGGTACCGTAGGTGGCACAAATTAAAGGTTTGAGCAAAGTCTGCAACTAAATGAAAGGTTTGGCACCGCTGCTGCAATTATCCCTAGAATTAATTTGAAGTGCAATATCAAATATTAGCCCTAGGGAAAGATGAAAATGATGGGTACATAACAATTTAAATTTTGGGTTTGGTAGCAGAAATTACAGCATGAACTGATGAAAGGAATAAAACAAAACCTCTTCTGGTGAAACACCAGCATCTTCAAGGGCACTCTGGATGCATGAAGACACACCAAGTCCATCAGATCGGGGATCAGTCATATGATAAGCATCACAGTTCACTGCACCTCCCAAATACTCAGCAATTATTGGCGCACCTCGTTTCATTGCATGTTCCAAACTTTCCATCACCTGTAAGAAGCAAAGGAAAACTACTTGAAATTTCTAGTTTCACTTCAGTCCAGACCATGTATCTTTTAATCGGCTAAAAGGTGAAAGATGAAGGGAGAGGACAGACAAATCCATCAATGCACCTGTCAGCGCCCAAAATAGGTTTCTACTTGAAATGTCCTTCTATTTCACTTTTCAATATACTAAAACATAAGATTGGACAGATGGCACTGAGAAGATAAAAGGAATTATTTCAATCTAATATCTATGGCAAATGCATTGAGAAAAAAGAAGCACCTAGTCTACAATGCTTTGAAAAGCAAATGCTATGGTGAACTACAATAAACCACATCAAAATTCATTTTTTGAGTAGACTAAGGGATGGAGATCCAGATATATTAAATGAAAGTATTTCTAATTTTGGAATCTTATTTTAGGAAAAGAATTTTGGGTTTATTTTACAGATTTTTAGTTTTTTATGTTGTTTCTTTAGTTGTTTCCCACAAATTCGTTAAAACTCTCTAGAAATGGGGTATATGCAATGTATTTTCCAGATTTGATTATTGAATAAAACTATGTCTCTCTCCTCCAATTTCTTCTTCTCTCTCTCATCTGTCTCTCTGATTCCTTTTCCACTTCTTCTCTTTCCCTTCTCTTCTTCTTCTTCTTCCCTCCCCTTTCCCCTTCTATAATACTGGTTATTGTTTATGAGCATCTGTCATCACTAAGAAGAGTTCAGTTACAGCATAGGCACAGAAGCATCAGAACTAATAAAAAAACTGCTACCCATATTGCATATTCCCTGAGTGTTCCATTCATGTGGCCAATACAACAAAAATTAAATATTTGATTAAAGAAACAAAAACCAGCATGCTTACCAAGACTCCAGCACCTTCACCCATAACAAAGCCATCTCGATCCTTGTCCCAAGGCCTAGAAGCTGTTTGGGGATCATCATTCCTTTGAGACAAAGCTCTGCATGCAACAAAACCTCCCAATCCAATAGGAATAATGGCAGCTTCAGTTCCACCGGCTAGCATCAAATCAGCCTCGCCTCGACGAATGTGATTGGCAGCCGCGTAGAAGCAATAATTGGAGGTAGCACAAGCAGTTGAAATTGAGTAATTTGGTCCCATCAAACCAAGATCAATTGCAAGCAAAGCAGATCCCATATTTGTTATTGCATAAGGTATGAAGAATGGAGTGATTTTCCTGTGACCTTTTTCTATTAAAGCCTGAACGCCATCGGAAAATACTGTAAGACCACCCATTCCAGTACCAACCAGAACACCAGCTCGCACCTTATCAATCTGCAACAAAAAGAAAAGCAAATGAACCAGAAGAATATATCCGCCGCTTCAAAATAAGAATGAAAATTGAAACATTCACAAGAAAAATGATGGAAGCAACATTCAGTCTTGCAATAGTCGCACAAACTGAATTCAATTAATTTAATCAATAAATCAAACAAGCAATGAAATCATAACAAAAGTAATATAACACAAAGACCAAATTACGAAATTTCAAATTTAGCAGCTAAACTAATTCCATAAGACCTACCAAAAAAAAAAAAAAACACACACACACACACTAAACAGACTTGAATTAAATAATCAAGAAATCTTTAATTTTGATACTGAAATAAATATTTTTTCTGAATTACTGCTTTTGACCGCATACAACAGCCAGTAATAAAACAATAGCTCAAAACAAGCGATAAAACACCAACTAGCAATCCAACAAAATCAATAATTTCAAAATTCAGCTCAATTATACCCATAAATCACATACCTTCCCTAAATCTTCGCCACCTAGATAGGCATTTTCGAGGGCTTTTTTTCCTGCGACAATGCAGTATCTAAGACAATCATCAAGTCTCCGATCGTTCTTCCCATCAATGTAACCCTCAGATTTGAATCCCCGAATCTGTCCACCGAACCGAGTGGGAAATTTCGATGCATCAAAACGGTCTATGGGTGTGATACCGCTCTCACCGGCGAGCAGTTTCTCATAGTAAGCATCGACATCGTTTCCGAAAACGGAGACCAAGCCCATGCCCGTAATGACCACGCGCTTCTTGGGGTCGGTCTCGCGCTTGGGAGCTGAAGAAGCGGAGATTACGAAGGGGTGTTTTTTGGTGTGGTGATTCGGGGGTTTGGCATTGTTGGTACTGGAAAATAATGGGGAGGTAGGTGTGGGTTTGCGGAGAGGGTCCAGAAGAGAGGGGCGGAGAGCGGCAGAGTGGACGGCTTGCATGGCTGCGGTGGTGGCGGAGATTGAGAGTGTCGATGAGTACTATGTGGATGTTAGGTGGGAGTTTAGTGCGTTGGTTTTTTCTTTTTCCCTTTCCCAAACCAGAAAAATTAGAAAAGAAAAGAGAAAAACTCATTTTCATTATTTTCTCGTTGGGATATATAGGGTTGGAGTTTGTTTGACACTGCTTATTTAAAAATTATTTTTCCTCAGCTTATTTGTCATTACTGTGAATTTATTATTTTATCCTACTTTTTATCAAAGCATTCTCTAAAAAAAGATTATTTTTCATTTCGAATATCTCTTCAAACAAACCCTTAATAATTTATTTTTACTACCTATTTTTAATTTTATATGAAACTATTTTTAAATTAATTATTGTTTGTCCATGCAGAAGTATGAACAGCTATTGACTCCTCCTCCCTTGATGATTTGTTCAAATTAATTACTCACTCCGTCCCAGTTATATAAGTTTGTTTCGTTTTTCACCGTCAAATCAAGCAAACATTGTGCAAATGTTCTTCCCGATGTTCCTGTCAAATTTCTTCGTTAAATTATTGTAAAATAATAAATTTACTTACTTTTAAATAAATAAGAATAAAATAAAACAATTTATAAATTTGCCATATGGAGGCTGGATTATGAGAAATATTTGAAAAGTCGAATTGATCATTTATGTGCAACGTCTATCAATGATGGTTCAATGATTTAGAATCCTACCTTTTCAACTACGAAAAAAGACTGAGGGCTTTCTATCAACAGTATCACATAACAATTGGGGGGTTGCGAACTCTCAACTTATGGTGGTATCATGATATTTATTATTAGGGAGAAATCACTCGATTAATTAAGTAGACTATCAATAAATTCCTACATCTCATTATATCATGTGCTATCGAGAAAAGCATGTAATATTTTATAAGTTCGATTAAAGAGTATGTAACAAAGTTAAAATATTAACTCAATTTAAGACCATTTTTGATTAATTTCACGAATGATTATAATAAGAGCTTGTTTGGGAAGGATTAAAATCCAATTAAAATTGAAAATATAGTCGTTATTGGGTCCTACTCGTCTAATAAAAGTCAACTCCAACGGCTATATTTTTAATTTTAATCTGATTTTAATCCCTCCCAAACAAGCTCTAAATCATAAAAGATCATATGCAACAATGTTATCCAAGACATTTTTATTATAGGAAAAACATTTTAATAGTAAGGCTATTCCCGACCATGTTTACAGGGAGAAGACCTTTTTAAAAAATTCATCAAAATGTGAATAATTTTGAAAGCTCCTTTTCTGAAACGCCAAACGGACCCATGTGATCCCACGCACGGAACAGACTGGTCTCCGATTCCAAACGTGCCCCATTTCCCGCCAAAATGAGACCCTTCCCCTATTTGGTTCCCGCCAAACCCCAAAGCCCTAGATGCAAATTACAGAACAAAATTCTCTCTAAATCAATTCACAGACACAGACTCGTAGTGACAGACCAGAATCAGGGACGAAGAAGCGATGGATTTGAGCGACGAAGTCAGGACTGCGCACAAGCGAACTTTCCTTAAGTTCTTCGAACAAACTGTAAGACTCAAAATGTCTAATTTCTATATATAAAATCATTTTTTTTTCTTTTTTGTATAAGCAAGTAAAATTTCGTTAATTGATTTTCAGGAATTAAACGTGGAGCTGAAAAAGTCATTTGACAAAATGTTCGCTCAAAATCGCCGCCGGTGTATAATCAATCTCGCGCATTTCTACCACTTCAGGGAAGGCTCCGATTTGGCTCGCAGGTACGAACACACGTGTCTCTGTTTATATGTTTAAAATGGAAATGTATTTGATGCATTATTTAGGTGAGAAATTTGATTTTTAACGATTATGTTTTTTTTTTCCTGTGTTTTGTGTTAAAATTGCTAGGCTTCTGCAAAACCCAAGCGAATATATGCAGCCACTTTGCGATTCTGTGACCGACATGGTTCGGGGCATGAATGCCAAGTACTTGAAGGAAGGAGAGCAAATACTGGTTGGATTAGAGGGTCCTTTTGTTTCACGGAGGGTAACCCCCAGGGAACTCTTGTCGGGGTTTATTGGTTCCATGGTCTGCGTTGAGGGGATTGTTACTAAATGTACGTTTCTTTTGCACTTGAAACTTTCCAGCTCACTTCATCCAATTATACACCAAAATTTGATGTACTTTGTGTTTGTTTCATTATTTAGGTAGTATACAAAATTTTTGAATTCTGATGATCTGCTATTTGTAATTAGCATAAGATTTCTCGGGAATGGGCTTTAAACAACTTTATTTCTCCAGTAGGGTAAAATATTTTTACTTAACTCTGGCATCTTAAAGTTGTTTGAAAAAAGAATACAGGTGGAAAGAATGCATTATGTTCTTGATATCAAGATGCAGACTAAGAAAATCCTTTTAACTGAGATCAAGTTTTGAAAGTAATAAATGCTGTTATGAAGCTGATAAAGTTTTTTTCTTTTTCTTTTTCTCCCTGCAATCTAATGCAATGCAGCTGATTATTTTGTTTTTTTGTTATTGTACACTTTCAGTCTTTCAAGATCCTTATCTAAAAACAGAGTTCTCCTCTCTGAATGAGTGTACTTGGCATATGTGGTGAATGCAATCTGCATTTATGCTATCTAACAATTTCAATGAGGCAATTTTAGTGATGCTGTTTGGATGCATGTATCTTATCTGCCTATTGTACGTGCATAGGTTCTCTTGTGAGGCCCAAGGTTGTTAAGAGTGTCCACTTCTGCCCTGCTACAGAGAAATTCACACTTCGTGAATACAGAGATATTACATCCAACATGGGCTTGCCAACGGGTTCAGTATATCCAACACGGGTAGCCACCACAGTTTTATCTTTTCTTTCCCCTTTCCCCTGTTCGCATCCTTTTGTGATTTTTGACAAAAGGAAACTCCTTAATAATGAAAATTAATATTTTCAGGATGAGAATGGCAACTTGTTAGTGACTGAGTATGGGCTATGCACTTATAAGGACCACCAGACATTATCAATGCAAGAAGTGCCAGAAAATGCTGCTCCTGGTCAACTTCCAAGAACAGTGGATGTCATTGTAGAAGACGACCTGGTGGATTCATGCAAGCCTGGAGACCGTGTAGCAATTGTTGGGATATACAAAGCCCTTCCTGGAAAAAGCAAGGGCAGTGTGAATGGAGTATTCAGGTTGCTATGTGTATGCCTAATAGTCTGCTCATTTATTTCACCTTTGTTCTATCAAATATTCTTTAAAGCTTGTTTACCAATTTTGTAGGACTGTCCTCATAGCCAACAATGTCTCTCTTCTCAACAAAATGGCACACAATCTACAGTATTCAAGTGAAGACATGAAAAACATCAGAAAGATATCTGAAAGAGATGACGCATTTGATGTGCTTGCTAATTCTCTTGCACCTTCTATATATGGACATCTATGGATTAAGAAAGCAGTGATTCTATTGATGCTTGGAGGAACAGAGAAGAACCTGAAAAATGGAACTCACTTACGAGGGTAATACTATTTTTCTCAATTGGCTAGAACAAGCTCTACATAGTGGTATGCAAATTTTTAATGCATGGATGTGTGGATTCCTTCACCTGCTTTATTTATTCTCTGTTTCTTCATTGTAGACATATTGCATAAACCTCATATAGCATGTTTTGTCAAGTCCTCACAATACAATTTTGCTGATTATAGTGACATAAACATGATGATGGTCGGTGACCCCTCTGTCGCCAAATCTCAGTTGCTAAGAGCAATCATAAATATTGCTCCTCTAGCCATATCAACAACTGGTCGGGGTTCTTCTGGAGTTGGTTTAACAGCTGCAGTCACTTCCGACCAAGAAACAGGTAGGACATATTTGCAGACAAAATGTAAGCTTTAATTGGTGATTACTCATGAGATTAGTATTCTTGTAAATAGGGGAAAGAAGACTAGAAGCTGGAGCCATGGTTCTTGCTGATCGAGGTGTTGTTTGTATTGATGAGTTTGACAAAATGAACGATCAAGATCGTGTTGCTATACATGAAGTGATGGAACAGCAGACTGTAACAATTGCCAAAGCTGGTATTCATGCATCCTTGAATGCTCGGTGCAGTGTAGTAGCAGCTGCAAATCCAATTTATGGGACTGTAAGTTGCTTAAAGAATATGGGAAAAACAGGAGTGTCGACTTGCATCTTCTACTACCGTTTGTTTAATTTTTCTTCTTCTGCCTGTATACAGTATGACCGTTCATTAACTCCAACAAAGAACATTGGACTTCCAGACTCTTTGCTTTCTCGTTTTGATTTATTGTTCATAGTTTTGGATCAAATGGATCCTGGGATTGATCGTCAAATTTCTGAACATGTGTTGCGTATGCACCGATTTCGCTCAGTGGTAGATGGAGGTATGCAGCTTTTGTTCGTGACTGAAATTTAGATGTCTTTCTAAATCATTTGACATTCCTTAAGCAAAGTGCTGATATTTTAGGCAGCTCAATGTTAGATGGCAATTCAAGATATGAACAAGAAAATGAAGCCGAGACAGGTTCAACCATTTTTGTCAAGTACAACCGAATGCTACATGGGAGGAAAACTGACAGAGGTCGTAAGCGTGATACTCTCACCATCAATTTTCTTAAGAAGTATATTCATTACGCCAAAAACAGGATTCAGCCTGAGCTTACTGATGAGGTGAGGCTTCTTTAAGTACTCATCTGCAAAATCCATAAATACTACATGAGAGTTCAGATTGTGAATCATTTTGGTATGTCCTGTGAAATTTAAAATTTTTTAAAGCCTTTCCCGGGCATGTGATGCCATATAGTTGCTGGAACTTTATTCATTCCTTGAGTTTCTCTCTCAAAACACCTTGATATAGCTTCCCTCCTGATTTTATCCTTTACAAATCATCCTCTCCAGGCTTCAGAGCACATTGCAACTACATATGCAGAGCTAAGAAACGCAAGTTCAAATGCAAAGGTTGGTTTCTTTCGGTAATATTAGCTGAAATCCATATTTGGTGTTTAAGCTGTTGCTATAATATGCTGATCTGAATCATTTATTAGACTGGAGGAGGAACACTGCCAATTACTGCCAGGACATTAGAAACTATTATACGTCTATCAACTGCCCATGCCAAGCTGAGGCTGAGGAGACAGGTAATGGTTATTTTTGGTTCATTATCCATTTGGAAGTAAAAAAAGTAGTGTGATGGGACTTAAAAGTTTATTATTAAATAATCAATTTGACTAATTAAACTTATACATAGTCATCATTGGCTAATGAACAAAACTGAAAAGAAGTATATCACCAGTTTATTGATAACTAGTAATATGCACCTCTCAGCATGGTTATGATGTGCAAACCTTGTTTTATTATTGAAGAATAATGTCTCATGACCTGACTTGGGCAGGTTTTGAAGTCTGATGTTGAAGCTGCTCTTCAAGTTCTAAACTTTGCTATATATCATCAAGAGCTAAATGAAATGGAGGAGCGAGAGCAAGAAAGGCAGAGAGAAATGGAGGGAGAACGTGGAGCTGACCATGATGCCACAGACAATACAGGGCGCAGTGGTGATAGAAATGGACCTGCCAATGGAGGTTCTACTACTGCTAGAGGGTAAGTGAATTTATCGTTCTTCTAACTACTGTATAATGTGGGAAATTTTTAGCAATATCTAGTATGATTTCTGGAAGCTACGACAGTCATCTAGTACTATCTGAAAGCAGAACACTTTTTTTCTTTGCATGAAAGAGTGATTCATCAAACTTCTTGCATATTATCAAGCTAAATACAAATATCATCTGTTCATGTTTTATTCTGTGCTTCATTCTCCTTAATAACCTTTTTAGTACCTATCAATGAAGATCGGAATTTATATTCAAGGAGGCTGTGTTTGAGAATGTTGGTAGCCACTATTATTGTTATGCATTAGGCTCTTTGCTTGATTTCTTGATTATGTTGACATTTCCTCTTTTAAATACTTTGGCAAGTGAAACGGAAGCCATGGATGTGGATGCACCCCCCGCAAGCGAAGTCAACATATCCCCAGAGAGGTTTATTGCTCATACACTACAAGGATCTTGACAACTTTTTATCTTCAAATATTGATAATACAATGTTACTCTTGCTGCCAAGTTGGGGGCTAATGTTTTATGTTGTTGGTTTAATGCCTTCCTTTGCTTGTAGATTGGAAGCATTTAGTGCTGCATTGGGGAGGTATAGGCATGCACAACATATAGAACAAATGTCAATTGCAGATATTGAGGGGGTTGTTAACCGTGGGGAACCTGTGCCTTACTCAACAGCAGAGATTATGTCCCTTCTAGAGGTAATGTTGACATTTTTTACGAAGTATTGCAGTTTTGGTTTAAGAGGCTTCCCTTTGGGAGGTCGAGGTTAAAGAGTTGTGTTGCTTTGGCGACAACTAGTAGCAGAATAAAATTTCCATCTCTCCGCAGATAATGCATGAGAAAGGCAGCTTGATGCTAGTCAGAGACACGAATGCAGTGTACTTTATGTGAAGCAGTCAATTGAAGCTTTCCTGTTGTTATGTGATGGTATGCCATTATTATTTCCGGCCTCGTTTTGAGGACTTTTCTGTATCAGTACAAGCTTACTCATTTAATAGATCATTGAGCATAACCAAGCCTTTTAGCCTAGTAAAACCATATTCACGAGTCTACATTTACTTGCATTCCTAATTTCATATACATGAAAAAAAAAGCTTGTTAACATGTAATACAAAATAATTAGTTGTAGATTTTGAATATTTTAGTAGTTGAATAACTTTGTTCGTCAATTATCAGGGAATTTTGTCTAGTTGAAGTGACAGGAGGCAGCTTTAAGGTCTTTATTTGCCAGAGAACTCCCAAGCTATGGAAATGAAACCAGATTTAATTACACGTGGAATTGAACGTGATGGAGCTGAGAAGCATGTCTTGCTCGATGTAGTAAATCTTTATTGCTAACTTGTGTTAAAATAGCATATTTTTATTCCTCGTGCCTTGGAATTTTTCATATTATGCTCATCAAAAGAAAGAAAATGGGGTTTTTGATGTTGTATGCACCAGCGGTTTCAGCATTACTTGCAATTTCTTGTACAAAAATGAAGCAATCAAGAACTATATATCATTTAGAATTATGCTGCTATATGGTTAGCGTTTGACTAGGTATGAGTTCTTTAAACTGATACATGCTTAATTTTTCAGAGAAAATGAGACGTTTCTTTTAACTTTTTTGAAAAATAAACTATTTTTAGTAAGAAAAAACCCGACAATTTGAAAATTTGTAAGAAATTTTAGTTTCTTACAGAAAAGTCATTTTTTGTCTAAAATATATCGCTTGATAAATTTTATCTAGTGATATATATTGTTTTCAAATAACTCAGCACAATTTATGGGTGAAAATCTTCTCCACAAAGGGTTGACATAACGTGCACCATTACCAAAATAATATCGTGTATTCTCTCCATGATTCTGTTAATAGGTTGTGATGGATATTACTTGTAAATCAACGAGCATCTCTCTCCATAAAAAATATAGATACACAAGCAAAAATCAGTGGACTCAAAACCAGAGATAAAACAAATAACTCTTCGGTATGATCCTAGATTTTCTCAAAACCAATCATCAAACACAAATGAATAGTCAATAATTCTATAAAACTTGAGGTACTTATAATTAAGCAACAAAATTTGCAGAAACTAGGCAGTTCCAAGTTCAAAAAATGGCCAAACAAGTTACATAAACAAGTTGGGTCTTGATGCCTTGTATGTCGTCTTGAGCTTCCTAGTAGGTGGCCTCACCTTCCTGAACACCATAGGGAACTTGATCTTAGAGTTATGGAACTGCTTGGTAATCTCCCTCTTGCAAACTTTAGCTGGGATAGTGGCTGTCTTGATAATTTGGATGCAATGATGGCGAACCCTGTGACGAGAAGCCATTTCGGTGTACATCTGCTGTACAGCACCATTCAAAGTGGTATCTCGGTACTCTTTGTACATGTTATGATAACCAGTCCTACTTTGGTAACGCAACCAGATACCATAGTTCTTGATTGTGGTTGGGTTCTTCTCAAAGATCTACTCACAAAATCATAGAAAGGATTGTTAGAAATAAAAGATCAATCTATAAAGTATAATAGAAAGAACGAAAAATGTGCCCTTGGAGGTGGAAGAAACTGATAATTTTTTGGAACTACGGATTAGGAGCTCAAATGAAAGAAGCAGAATAGACTTTTGTACGGAAGAAAGAGATCTTTAGCATATAAACATAATAAAAATTGGATATCCGTCTATAAGTATTTATCTTTTCAGGGCCGTCAATTGATACTTCAAAAGGACAAATGTTAAGTGAGACCAAACTAAAAGAACATTATCCAAATCTTTCTCATATTGCCACTGGAAAGATTCTACACCATTCTTTATGTATGCAATAGGAAATAAAGCTGGGAAACGAGAATTAAATGATGGCTTACACATCACAACTAAGCAAACAATAACAGTTGTTTTGAATGCAGAAACTAGAATTACTAGACATAATCATTGTATCTGTAAATTCTACTATCAAATGAGTCATCTGCTCCAGTCTTCTGACATAGCATATACTTTCTAAATTTTTCATTCCCATTATTTCCTATGGAGTTTGGTGCTTTAAATTGTGTGGTGCACACACCCAAATCAACTATAAAGAATTGACTGTATAAATTACAAGTGAAGAAAAGTTGGAAATTCATCAAGATATAACAATCCCTATCAGATTTATGTTCTACCAGTACAGCATTCCTCAAATCCGAAAACTGAACATTTTAATATTTAATACAAATTCTAAGATGGGACCAAGCAGAAAAAAACTACAGATCGGGGGCAAATTTACCCAGTTTTAGGAATACTGAAACAGGCACTGCGAGCATTTTCTGCAACGCAAAATGATAGTACTACATCAAAATATACATTTAGATAACGAATTACCCAATTATTGAAATCAGTGCTCAATGTTTACACTTGAATAAATTAGAATTGAAGGCACACCTCATTAATAGCGAGGACTTGACCATTGCTCTTCTTCACCTTCTTAAGCTTCCTCAGGAAATACCTTCAAAATCACAATAACAATACGTTTCACTATAATCTTCAACGGAGCTCATTTTATACAAAACACATTACGTATATATTAATTGTAGCGGAGGTCAAACCAGAATTTGGACTTGGCGCGGACCTCATTGGTGGCCCAGAGCTTCATCCGATAGATCTTCGGGTGCTCATCTGTCTCCGTCGGTAGAGCTCTCCCCACCACCTGGTACTGATGAAACTGCACAAAGTACAAACACGCCCAAACAACCATATATCAAAACTATCCAAATTTGAAAACCTCTAATTTCATTAAACAAAACCACATATATATAGAGTGGAGTATTTACCTTGTAAGTCGCCATTTCTGATGAGATTTTTCTTCAGGGTGAGTGTATGGGATGTTTGAGAGGATGCAGAGGATTTTGTGACGGGAAGAAACCCTACTTGGTAATGGGCTTTATCGGACTGTTGGGTTACTTGGGCTTTTGTGTGTTGACTTACCAGTTTTGTGTTGTCCGCCATTAACTTCACTGAATAAAGAAAGGGGAAAAATGTAATTCATTATCCATTTCAAAACTAAAAAATAAAGTTTAAAATTTCAAAAATTTGATATTATTAAATTTTATTTATGAAATAATTAATTAAAAAATATTTTATTAATTAAATATATTAAGATCACAAATTTATACAATTTAATCACAAATTATCAAATTAATTGGTTGCAAATTATTTCTCGATCACAAATAAAAAATTCTATAGATCACAAATTATTTATCGGTTACAACTCAAAAAATTTATAGATCACAATTTATTCATCGATCACAAAATCAAAATTTTTATTGGTCACAACTTATTTATCGATCACAAATTATCAAAATAATTGGTTACAATTAATTTCTCGATCACAACTCACAATCACAATCACAATTTTTTTAAGTAGCATATTATTCATTTGTCACGCATTAATCAATTTATTGGTCACTATCAATCAAATAATTAGTCACAAACACCCCATGTTCGATCCCATCTACCCATGACTATCGCACCACTACCAAAATGACGACGACCACTATGCACGACCACCACGACCATCTTCGCCTCACCAGACCTGCAAAACCACCACCACAGCAATGCAAAACCACCACCACAATAACCACAACACCATGCCACACCATACTCCAACATCATCATCATCACTGCCAAATTGCAACATCAACAAACACCACAACACTAGATCGCGAGTGCCTTGCACACCATATGTGACCACCACCAACACCTCCGTCACCACCACCACCACCACAAGTCCATCCCAAAAACAACCACCACAAACCCATCGCCATTATGTGCGGCACGCGTCGGCACCCGTCGATGAAGAAGAAAAAATGGGGTAGAAGAGAATGTAAAGAGAGTGAAAGAAGGAAGAGAACCGTCAATGAAGGAGAAAAAAATGGGCATAAGAAATAGTAGAGAGAATGGAAAGAGGGAGAAGAGAGAAGAAAGTAGAAAATGAAATGGGTTTGAAATTTAATTTTATAATATTATTATTAATATTGAATTATTTGATTTTTGTATAAACAAACTTTAAATTTGATTTTTGAAACGATAATTTCACAATTCTGGTTCCATATAATTTCCACCGAAAGAAAATTGGCACAAAACGTACCTTGTGTGCAAAGCGTCACTAACGTTCAAATCTTGGAACCGATCCCCTCAATGTGCAAATTATTTTTTACTGTCTCTAGTTTTTCCGTTAATTATGAACATAAACGCCATGTGCATTGAAGCAAAAATAAATGCAAGGACAAACACAATGTCTAAAAGCCTCATATCGCATCATCCTTCTCAACTGCAAAAAGGAATTTGCTTGTTAACCCTAATAATTCCAAATTCACATAGGTTTCAATCAAAATTAGATTGTTGAGGCAAAGTAGTACTTTCGCACTTTAGTTTTTACGACGAGACTACACCCCATCATTTCTAGATGTTACATGCAATTAAATCAAATAGAACTTGTAGCATTTAGTTGGAAATCGATATTGAAATTCAAATTTTAATTACTTCAAAATCGGATAAAGATGATACGTTCAATTCATCTTTCCTCCTCTTTCTTTTGAATTTGAATAAGTTGTTTTTCTTATAATAGTTTTTTAACTAGTAACTAACTTGATTTCAACTTTGACCATACAACAAATTGTTTATTTTAATTATTTAGTATTTACTCTTTTTTGTTGCAAATGCATGTTAGGGAAATGTTTGTAATAAAATTAAATTATAAAAAGATAAAAATGAACGATGAATAAGTGAACAGTATTTATAGAAGTGAATAAAAAATAATTGACAAAAGTGTTAATAATTTAAGCACTTGCCAAGTACTCCAGTTACATTACAAATTATACTAACCTATAAATTTAATTCATTCAATAGACATGGCAGCATTGAGATTGAAAAACACCCTAAATAGAAAACAACAGAATAGTGGGATAGTTAAATAAACAGAAGACCATAATTTAGAGGGATAACAAGCCCGAGTCCCAATTCAGCCATCTTAAGTTCAAAATTAGCTAACATTTGGATAAATTACATGAACCTATGTTACAAAACTATTAACGAAAACTGGCTAATTGAGGTGGTAACGAGGACAAATTAAATAAGATAAAAGGGATGCTCAAATGAAGAGAGACCTGAGTAAACCCAAGCTACATCAACTTCCGCGGTCATCTACAGCGCATCTGCAAGTTACGCTGAAATAAGACCCACATATGCCCCGCATAAGATCAAAACTCCAGTGACAATGTACGCAGCAGCAACTATGTTAGGTTCTTTAATTCCACATAATTCAAGGTGGTGATGAAAGGGTGCCATCCTGAAGAATCGAAAACCAGTTTTCCGAAAATATTTGGTTGTCCTGAAGATGCATACCTAAGACACAAGTGAACTTTGTTGTCAGATGCAGACAAGTTCGGACACAGTTATTCTGGAAGCAAATCAAACTTCAGTACATTTACAACGTGCCGTAAATGATATAATGTGATATGCTTGACAGCAAATCAATGATTCATGCAGAAAAAGTAAAAGCTCAATGGCCATTAGATGTGTGATACTATCCAACAAATTATAGGGCACTCAAGTGGAATTAAAAAAAAAAACATAAAAGTAGTCAAAATATCCAACAAATATTGCAAAAGCACTAAAAAGAATCAAGCGTTTCGAAGTCTGAGAAAAATCACATATTTTGTGGATAAAATACCTGTATAATAACTGAAAGTGCTTCCATGACAAAAATTCCAGATGAAATAAACAGCGGAAAGAACATTCCTGTACAAGAAGCCATTGCAGCTAGAGCGGCACCTAAGGCCAAGGCTCCTGTGTCACCCATAAATATAGATGCTTTGTACCGGTTGTGCAAAAGAAAACCAACACAGGCACCTGCCATTGATGCTCCAAATATAGCAATATCTGATTTTGGTTGCACAATTTAGTACCCGACAATGAATCTGAAGGCTAATGCTGGTAAACATCATTAATATCTTGAAAACGTCGACGTCATATGCAGAGTATCGGCAAAAAAAAATCTGATTTGAAAGATGAAATGCTAAAACTTGGTCATTATAACTTGAAAGGTAAAGATTGGCATACTACCAGAACATATTGGAAGCACTGCAATCGACATTCCAATAAATGCCAATGCAGCAATCCCGCCAGCCAATCCATCAAGCCCGTCAGTTAGGTTAATTCCATTTGCCATGGAAACAAAACAGAACGAAGTCACAAGTGGATAAAATTTTCCCACACAAACAAGGCCTAGAGGCGCAGGTAAAGGAATCACCATTTTCCTGAATTGAGAAAAAAAAGGAACGAGTAATACACCGGTTAATATCTAGTAAACTGGAGAGCATCCATGTAAAATTCTTCTAGTCTACAGCACAAGATGAACTAATGCATTGGCCTAGACGCACAAAAAACTTGTCACCAATTTTCTGGTATTAGTGTTGTACATGCAATAATGAAAAGCATCAATGCATCGAGTTAATTTTCAATTTTTTGACTAATGCTCAATAACCATTGAGAACCATGCATAACATTACTTGGTAAACTTAATCAGTAACACCTGACAAAAAGGTACAACAGGTTAGAAACAGTTCCTACACTTGAATGCTCAAACCTCGCCAATACAATGGACCCTGTGACTGCAGTGTCAGAATAATTTCCAAATAACTTTATCAGAGGTCTATTTACGGCTAATTACCTTGTATAGGCTAATCTCATGGCATAAAATCAGGGATTAATTCCCACTGTATAGTTTCCTTGTAGAGTTATGTAACATTTTATATATTGATTACAATACACACGAGAAAAAGTTTTCAGCCAAAATTGTGTCAAACTTATCAGCTTTTCCATTAAAAAAAAGTGGTTATGACTGCATCAATAAATTTTATGGGAGCGTCAAGCTCTTGTATCTAGAATTGTCACCAACAATAATAGAATAAGGTAAAATTTGTTACTTCTGGGGAAGCTATCAGCAAGTTCACATGATGATCAAGTTAAATGGTTCCAAACGTCCTCTTGAAACGTGCCATTATAGAAATGTGAGTTACCATTAGAAAAAGGTTGGTCAAATTAGTTACTAGAAGGTATACATGCTGTAAGGTGATGATACATTTGTGATGTACAACCAACAGGAGAACAATGACCCAACAGCTACCTGTGCAACACCAAAACATCAAGTTAGTTCAATGTAAAAAACTGTTAGCTCTAGGATAAGTTGTAGAGAACACAGAAAGTCTTGGAAGGAAGTCATCAATGAAGTTTCACCTCCAACAAAATTCTCATCCAACCAGATAGACCACCGTTATTATTCTTGAGACTCAAGAAATCATCAACAAGGCCAATAACGGCAAATGCTAGAGTTGCTGCTGCCGCTCCAGAAATTTCTGCAGACGTAAAACCAACAATAACTTCAGCAACAAGTGCACCAATGGGTACAAAATACAATCCACCCATTGTAGGGGTTCCTTTCTTAGAGGAGTGTCGAATGGGCGCTTCATTCCTTCTTATTGATCGAAGCTTTAACATACGAAATAATGGGACACAAATATAGCCTATACAAGACACTACAACTGCAGATATCATAAAAGGGCGCATCAAGTAAAATGGTGCCAAGGGCAATCTGACAATTCGCCATGCACACTGATCCACAAGGAAAAGAAGCAATGTCGAGAATGTGATTAGTCCAACATTGTTCAGAATCCCATACATAGTCCTGCAAGAAGAGGGTTTCAAAAAGAGCCAAGTTAGTTTAAAGAAAAGCTTTCACTAAGCTCAGTCATTGATGTCTTCAGAAGAAAAAAAAAAATCCATTCTCCCCATATTCTCAACCAACATATGCTCTTTGATCAGAAAGTTCCAGACATGCTATATAAGATATTTTATATCCTCAGAGCTACAGGGGAAAAAAAAGAGAGACAGAAATTCTTTCCCCAAGCATAAAGTGTGATAAGCATGCAATTCGATTAAGATTAGAATGATAAATTTGTTTTTAGTGAATAATAAAATTGGATACTACTATTTCTTTCTTTTCCCTCGTCTTTCAAGACCCATCCTTCCTCCCAGCAATTTTTCCCTTTCCGTTAGCTTGAGGGAAACAAGAGTAGGATTAATTATTGAAGTACCAAGATCACAAGTGATTACCATAGCGAGGATTACTTTTCTGAAGAGAGAATGGGAGAAGAAGACATAACAACAATGTCATTCTTAAAAGACATTTAAGGTATTTAAGATGGTCAAGAATAGGGCAACATTAGTCACTTTATGACATCGGCTACAGGAAGAAACATTGAACACTAGCTCAGGAAAGCAGGATATGAGGACACGCGAAAGAAAAAGATGTATCCACATAATTACATATTTCTTATTAGTTCCAGCAGTATGTCATCCTGGTTGTACTGTGCCTTATCTTCTTGTATACAATTAATAAATGGGGATCCACATAGCAGCAGAAGGCACAGAAAGATTGGTAAAACAGCATATTAAAGCACAGATGGCAGTGATTGTTGGGAATAAGTGGAAGTTCTTTGCATAAATGAGGGTGCATTTTATTCTAAAAAATCAACCAACAAGAAGCCAATCTCTTTTTGTTAGTAAAAAATGATTAGTATACATGTTAATAAGATCTTACTTGTTTTTCTTCCGTGCTCTTCCAAGCATTGCAAGACAATGAGCAGTCACCGTTATGGAGTCATCAGTAGGAAGAAATTTCTCTTTCGAGGTAGGTAAATCAACATCAGTTATTGGCTGTAATATGATTTCCCCATCACTATCTTCGCCATCACTGGATGATGAGATATATTCAACTGCCCCACTGCTCTCCCCCCAGTCAAGTGAGGAAACACCCTCTGAGTCCTGGCCCATGACAACATAACACTCATAAATCATAAAAAATTTACAATAGATGAAATGACCAGAGTCAGACAACTAGGCTTAGTATTGTAAACCAGCCAACTGACCAAGTATGGTCGGCGCCAAGTAGTAGCCACGAGAATAAAGAATGGAAGGCAATCAAAGGCCACTGATGATCCAGTAATTGGTTATTCTTCCTTTTAAAACCATCAATGTACACTCCCACTTAACCAATATAGTACAGGGTGCTCCAATAGGCCTTATGATGGTGTTTTAAATGGAAATGGATGGGATCACAAACCACAATAATGGAGGCTGTTCTTATACGAAATAGTCCATTGAGTTACTCTCCATCCCCAAAACAGATAGTGAAGAATAATTCTTCTACCAGCTTAAACAATGGCTCAAGGCTAGTTAAGGTGTTAGTATATGAGCACATTAATTTGTACTTATAAGTCAAACTAACATTTAATATATAATTTTGTATTTTCATGTTATAACTTTTTACTTTTTCTTCTTTTAAGTTTAAAAAGTTACCAGTTTTCACACTAAGAAGACAGCTACGGTCAAAATAATAAGGTTTCAAGTAAATTTGACTAAAAATAACTAAATTATACTAATAAAAAAATCACCACCCATATTTTCTTCTCTTATCATCTCCATCCTACAATGGCAGCCCTTTGTCCTCAGTCTACTCCCAACCTTCATCTGTATCACTTGCCCCTTGGACAACTGACCTCAACCTCCCTCTCTCACTACTTAATGAAATTCAATCTACCAAATATATGATTGCTTATAAGATTCAATTTACCCAAGCATGCATGTTCAAAAACATTTAAGTACTTTTAAAAAAAAAACTAGTAAACCTATTTTTTTTTTTTTCAAAGGTAATCAATAATTTTATTAATCAATGCATAATACACAGGAAGTGTATTATCAATTTAAATCAGAAAATAATAACATGAAATTAGGCAGTCCGTCTATATGCCTAATAACTGCAGCATTAAACCAAGTATACAATGTCAAATAAAACAATTCTCTAATCTGCTCTATTATCCGTGATTGATCTTCAAAACAACGATTGTTTCTTTCTCTCCACACACACCAGACGATGCAACCCGAAAAAAGATCTCATACAAGTTTGTTATCCTTATTTCGAAACTTTCTCCTCCATGCCTTTAAGAAGGAACCAAAATTGTTTTCTAAAAAACTGAATAACTAGGCTTTCCTCCCCTACCTAATCAACTGTGAATCTTTCTTACTTTAAGTTAGGACAACTACCCAAAACCAATGTTTCAGTACATAAATAAACTGCAATTGCTCTTTAACATCGAAGAATTACTTATCAAGCACAGTCAATATTTTGGATAAAAGCACGAACCTGCGATTCAATGAAATTCAGTGAACAGCTTATACCCTCTAGCTCACTGCCCAAATTGCTATAATCTGCAAAGTGAAAAACATCAATCATCTACCACAGTATTGTAACAGCAATAGTAACAACAATGTGCTTATTATGAATAACCAATCAAATTAACTAACATGAAATAACCAATTTTATAGCAATCACAGCAAGATGCTCTATGTCTCATTGTTATTGTCACGCTTAGAATGCTTATGATAGTGTCAGTTTTTGTGAACACTACATAATATGAATGTTCCAGCTTTTTTCAATATTTCTTACTTTCCAACAGCAGTATTTCTTTATAGCACGAAAGTTGCAACCTACATGTAAATAAATAAATGGCATACAATATCTTCCACGATGTGGACAACTCAATGCTATAAGTAATAATAATAATAATAATAATAATAATGGGACAGCTGTAGTAATTATAACCTCGTAAACATCCCACCTTCCACATATATCCTCGAAAGCTCGTCGATTTCGCAATCAATTTTCATATTTTCGGCCTCCACTGCACTTAGTTCGGTCTTTAAACGCTGAAAAAGTTCATCTACATATACACCAATTAATTTTCAACATCGCCAGAAAACCCCACAAAAAAATTATGATTAGTAATAAATATTTTGTACCTAGGTCTTCATCGGGTAACGAGCTTAAATGCGAAGACTCCGAGACTACTTGGTTAATATTCTTCTGAAAAATATATCCCGTTGAAATTTCACCTAAAAATGTGAATACTGAAACACTACATATCTGAATATTACAGAAATGGCTAGTAAGGACATGGGATTTCGAGTTTTTTACCTCGAGCTCAAGAGCACACTCGTTCAGTAATTTATCCGTCTCCTCCAGGCTATTTTCAGGGGCATTATACGAATTTTCATAAAAATCTCTGAGCTCCCCAATTCGACTGTAATCAAATTAATCAAAACTGTATAAGGAGAAAAAATATATATAAATAGATACATATATTCGTATATAGATGTAAAAATGTGTATATATCTATAGGTGTGTGCGAAAATGGGACCTTCGAAGGGAGTTAATATCGAGTGGATTTGAAGAAGAAGAAGGGGAGGGAATTTCTCCATCGTTCATATTCTCTTTGGCAATTTCAGTGGAATTTTTCTGAATTTTCTGCGTGAAATATCTCTGTTTCTGAATTCCCGCCAATGGCTATTAGAGTAAGGCCTTGTACTTGAGATAAGCCCAAAGGTAATGGGCTCCGGACCAATATGGCTTCCACACACCCAAAGGGACCACAAAATAAATAAATAATTGCTTCCAAAAAAATTTAAATGATTAATTAAAGAAGAAAACATTGAATTTTATATTTTTTTTTGTTATATTATCCAATCTCGACATACCATTAATATTTATCAATCTTGTTTTCCATACCAAAATAAAATAAATAGTAGGATTAATAATAGCGACAATTCTTTTATCGTCGTAAATAACTAATGTGCTTATTATCTTTATGCCAATAGATAGGTATGGCTACTACAATTATTTACAAGGTTTTTAAGAGTCTAATTTACAAATTTGTTTATATTTAAAATAAGAGTAATTAGAACATAACGTTCTTACCTTTATTACTATTGTGAAAAACGTCATTACTTTTCATTTTTTGCCATTTTTAACTTTATTTCCACATTTTATTGCACAAGAGATCATTTTCATCTATTTTTTCCAATTAAAAAACGTGACATGACGACAATTCTATTTAAATAAAACAAAAGGAAAAAACTAATTGCAACCATAATCATACTTTTTCTAAAAAAAAAAAGGACACCAATGAAACCCAAATAAATTTTTAAATGGGGTAATTAGCACATAATGTAGGGTCTTTCACTATTATTGTCAAAAATGTTTCTACCTTTAATTTTTTTTTGGCATTTTCACAATTAATTACACATTTAATTGCGCAAACCATTCTTTCTATCCATTCTCATCCAATTTTTCAATAAAATGTGTGAAATGACGAATATACCCTCCTACTTAAATAAAATAAAACAAAGAACAATTGCAACCATTGTCCCAAGTTTTTTTAAACGTGCAAACGAATCACAATTAAATTATTAAAAAATTAGACATTAAATTATTTTTTTTTTTAAAAAAGTGTAAATGAGTCCCAAATAAATTTAAAAAAATAAAAAGTGCAAACAAGTCCCAAATAAAGTATTAGAAAATTAGAAATTATTTCTTTAAAAAAAGTGCAAACAAATCCCAAATAAATTATTAAAAATTAAAAAATTAGTTTTTTAATTAATTATGAGGTTATATTCGTCATTTTATGCCTTTTTATTAAGAAAATTGATGAAAATGGATAGAAATAATGGTTTTCACAATCAAATTATAATTAAAGGTGAAAATGCCAAAAAATAAAAAGGTATGGACGTTTTTCACAATAAGGGTGTGTTTGAGCCACATTATTTTGAAAGAATGTATTTTGGAATAGTAGATTTATGGAGAATGTGTAGTTGAAAAAGAAGGAAAAGTTATTGATGTGATGGAAAATATTATTTTATTGAAGAATGTGTGGTTGAATGAAATAGTAGATTGATGGAGAAAGTGTAGTTGAAAAAGAAGGAAAAGTTATTAATGTGATGTAAAATATTATTTTATTGAAGAATGTGTGGTTGAAAATGAGTAGAAGAATGAGAATGAGAATTTTAATGTGGATCGAACATGGGCTAATATTGAAAATGTATGAACATTATGTGTTAATTACCCTTTTAATAACTTATTTGAGACTCGTTTGCAATTTTTTTAAAAAAATTGGGACTATGGTTTAAATTAGTTAAATTTTTTTATTTAAATAGAAGGGTATATTCGTCATTTCACAGGTTTAATTAAGAAAATTGATTTTAAAAAACATTTGCCCAATGAAACATGAAAATATGGGTGAAATTGTCAAAAAAAAATGAAATGTAAGAAAGCTTTTCACAATAATAGTAAAAGGTAGAAGGGAAAAAATCATATTTAAGGTGTATTCTTTACCTCAATTCAAAAATAAGGTAAATAGTTTAAAAATTCAAAAATCAGGTATTTATTTAATTAATTAAAAATATTTATTAAATAAAGATAATAAAGTCACATTTTGTGATTAATGGTCACATATTCATAATTTTAAGTTACAGA
>CAIGRT010104085.1:0-10321 GCA_903798405.1 Fraxinus platypoda | reverse complement strand
AAAAAAAAAAAAAAAAAAGCAGTTCGCTTTAGAAGAAAAGGAGTCCGTGGATATATTGAATGTATGCAGTGTAACGGAATTATTTTCAGAATAATATTAGTTGCCATTTATGATGTGTGAATGGGGTCATGTGAACGGACGAACAGTTATGGAGCGTTGATAAATAATTGTTTTCTCTATGATTGATTTAAAAGCTTATTGAAATAAGGTATGATATACAAGGTTAAGAGGGGACAACGGATCTAGATAACCTTTTTAAATGCCTCTGATTTATCTCTTATGTCTGAACATTTGCTCATATCCTAAACTACATAAGGTTTGTGTCTGATGTGTGGAAGATAAGGAAGTTTGTTTGACGTATTGACCACTATGGTCTTTTGGAATTGATTTGGCAAAAATCTATCTATATGAGATAGTCATATTTTTTGACTGGAAGTTTAATGTTTGTATCATGCTGCAATTGCTTTGGATTTCTTACCTGTTCTAATGAGAGGTTGATCAAATAACCAAGAATTCAACTAGTTGTTTGCTGTACAGCAAATTGAAGTTTTGCTCCAATTCAAAAATTTCCCAAATTGTCCATTTACTATCCTATTATTTGATTGAAACACATTTAGAATATTAACAAGGTTTTCAGTTCGCACGGCAAATTTGATTATTTTAAATCACATTTTGAATGTCAGTAAGTAGTTTGGTTAGCATGAAAAATTTGATTATAACCTTATCCAAATAATTAAATCTTGGCCGATTACTAAATTATTAATTTCCTAAAAGGATGTTAAGACTATTTTCTAATCTGCTTTTATGATTATTTATACAATCACAATTGTTCTGTATTTTGGAACCAAACATGGTCATGGCACTTCCTTTACAACTAGAATGAAGGAGTTTATGTTTTAGACAAATGTTCTCCACTGAGTGCTCCAATTTCCATGTTCTTTGCATGCAAACCATGTGGAATTTTTTTCAGTTACATTTTGCAAGGATGATTGAGCACGGCAAACGATTAGCCCCTGTTTGGTAGGGATTAAATCTAGATTTTAATCTAAGTCAAAGTCAACAATTAATTTTAACCACATATTTCATGTATTCCACAACTTTTTACTCACATATTTTATCAACTGTTATCAAAATCTACTAAAAATATAATTTTAATCACCACCAAAAAGGGCTTAATAGGAAAATCACTCCCAAAAGTGGAAACGGAACAGAGGAAGAGTGTTTCTTGTGAGAAATGATTGAATGGGGGAACTGATGGTGTTTGGGTAGTTCTCTCAGGTCCATGATATTTATCTCTGGAAGTAACTGATTATGTATTTAATCTTGATACCATCTATGTCCTTCTAAGATGCATATAAAACTGCTTACTAGTAAACTTTATTCACCATAGTGATGCGCTTGTATTGCTTGTCTATGTATATGGTTATCCAAGGAGAGGTTTAATCTTGATCTAAATTAATTGTGTCCTCCCTAGCAAGCTGCACTTGTGCTGAATTGGCATACTACATGAGCCTCACAGTAAGGCGGGCCTCAAGGCGGGCCTCTTGAGGGTTTTTTCATACCATGCTTACTAGTAAACTTTATTCACCATAGTGATGCGCTTGTATTGCTTGTCTATGTATATGGTTATCCAAGGAGAGGTTTAATCTTGATCTAAATTAATTGTGTCCTCCCTAGCAAGCTGCACTTGTGCTGAATGCTTCTCGTCGATTTCGATATACTTTGGACTTGAAAAAAGAAGAAGAGAGGAAGCAACTGATTGCGAAGATTCGAATGCATGCTCAAGTCATTCGGGTAAATCATACTTCTTTCTTATTTTGGTGAAGTTTGTTGAGTTTTTCATTAATTGTTAATCTATTATTGCTTCAACAGGCTGCTGTTCTCTTCCAAGCAGCTGGCCAAGGAGTGAATGGTAATTCTTGTTCTTTGTACTGTGGTATTTAATTAATTGACTAGAGGTTAAATTTTAATGGATAACACCAAGTGGCAGGTCTTCCATATAAATGAAGAACAAATGTTTTTGCCCCTGTACTCCTAATGACTATTGGCATTAAGTTCTTAGGTGATAAATTACCATCTTCACTGTAATTCTCATATTTTGGCTTTAAGCTTGTAACTGCAAGTTGTATCACTCTAAACTGGAAGAAGAAAATGTCTATGGCTTTTTCCATAATAGCTGTTGTTTTTCACTTCTTCCAGGTAGTTTATTTATTAACTCATATCCAACCAGTAAGTTTGTGCATTTGTTTAAGCCATTTGGGAAGAATTTATAAACAGTTTAATATATAAATAGATAGAAATGAATGGTGGCTAAATAGATAGTACTTTTGTGTCAATTGGAATGAGTGGTTTAAAATGAAATTTGACATCTATAAATGATGTATAAATATATCCAAAAGGAAACTAAACTATTGATTACTTTGACATTTTCCATCATGCTTTGATTGATGTTTGATTCACAAAAGCCGATAACAAATGTTATTGGTTTTTTGGTTGATTATTTGCTGAAGTTACATGTCTGCATTTTAGAGCCTGGAGTCTCGAACAAACTGCCTTCAATTGAAGGCCATGTTGGCAATTCTGATGTTAGCTTAAAGGAGCTAGTTTCAATGTCCCAAGAGCATGATCTTTCTCTGCTGGAGCAACATGGAGGGGCAAGTCCACTTTCTGTCACATTTTGACTGTCTTTTTTTTTTGGCTCAAATGCAATATTATTGTCATTGATTCTCTACATTGTCTTGCCTTATTTTTCTTTTTCCCTTTGTCCTCGGTATCAGGTCAAAGGAGTTGCTGATAAAGTAAAATCAAATTTGGAAAAAGGTGTACCTGGAGACGAGAGTGATCTCATAAACAGAACACGTGCTTTTGGATCAAACACATATCCTCGGAAAAAAGGCAGGAGTTTCTGGGTAAGTATTGAATATTCCAAAATTTTAGGCTGCAATTGTATATTGTCTTCACAGGTAAACATTGTCTCATGAATATATATTATTTTTCTGCATTTATCTAAAGAGGTTTCTGTGGGAGGCTTGTCGAGACACAACTCTGATTATCTTGATGGTTGCTGCAGCTGCTTCTTTGGCACTGGGCATAAAGTCTGAGGTAACGTCAAAAGGCGACAAGAGCCTATTTGTTTAATTTTGATTGCATACCATAGAGAAGTATGCTTTCCTTTTCTCCAAGTTTATTATGATAACATTGTCACACTGCCCGTGCAGCATCTAGTTGGTGGTCTCTGCTTCTTCAACTATGAGCCTTTTCTTCTTGATAGCATTAGTTGTTCACCTGGACATTTTTTGCAGCGAAGCAATGTGATTGCAGATTGGAAGATGCCATTCTACTTTTATATGTATTTGAAATCTTCTGTGTTTGATTTAAATATTAGACTTGGTTAAATCAATTTAAAATGGTATTGTTAATTTTTCATTTTTGACGAATTGTTTGTTATCAAAAAGTACTGACTAGTTCGTTATTCAATATTCTCATTACACAGGCCGAAAATTTGTCTCAAAAGAAGAGTAATTTTATGCTTTTTACTTAACATTGTAACCTGACACTGTCCCATGAAATGTGCTATCTTTTTATTCCCTTTTCCTTGCCTTTTGAGAAGTGTTCTATAAAGATTATTTATTTATTTTCCCATCAATTTATAGAATACAATCGACAACCTTGGACATGAACCCTCAGAAGGATTTTTTTCTTTTTTTCTTTCAGTTCTCTAATAAGTAGCGAAGCAACAATCTGTAATGTCATAAAATAAACAACGATGCAGAGTGTATGTGATCTATGAAGATTACATATCCATTTATCATTTTAAGCAATTAGTCAAATTTGTTAATATATAGAGAGAAATGCATGTTTTGCATCTTTTTATTGTTATGCATCTTTTTATTGTTTTGTTTTTGTTCCATTTCACATTTATTCTCTTCCTTAGGGTATAAAAGAAGGTTGGTATGATGGGGGAAGCATTGCCTTGGCTGTACTTATAGTTATTGTTTTTACAGGTATACTAAAGAACGTAGGATTTATAGCCTTCTTCTTCTCTTTTTTTTTTTTTTGCCGTTTCAACTGGTATGATATGTTTGCGTGTGTTTATGATAACACTTTTTTGTTAGATATTCTTGACCTCGTATCGCTCTGACTGCTTTACCAATTTTAAAGTTTTATGTGACAATAAATGCAATAGATTGGCGGTATGCTAATGCAGTTAACTCTTTTGTTGTTCATCCTTTGATTTTTTACAATTGTCACTCTCCATTCTTATTGTGTGCATTGTTATCTTCTATGTGGAAGTTTGTGTTAAGAGCAATTCATATCATGACTTGAGTGAGCTTGTGGACTTGAGATTTTAAGTTCCATTGAATAGATGCTGTATATCTGTGTGTATATTCTCTCTGAAATTCATGTTTTGTGACTTCTTTTGTTAGTGTTATTCTTATCCCCTTGGGCAGTGTCAACTTTAGGCAGTTATGAGATATCTGCTTTTACCATATTGCAGCTGTAAGTGATTACCGACAATCCCTCCAATTCCAAAATTTAAATGAGGAGAAGCAAAATATACGCATGGAGGTAGGTGTTGTACAGTCTGGATTGGTTCCTATTTCCCTCCCTTTTGCATTTTTCCTCAAATTTCCTGCAATGTTATACAGGTCGTTAGGGGTGGGAGGAGAATTAAGATTTCTATTTTTGATATAGTTGTTGGTGATGTTGTGCCTCTCAAAATTGGTGATCAGGTGAATGACAAGACCTCTTTCTCCCCTTCAAAATGAAGCCACTTTTTCTATCCATGCTACTTATAATCTTTGTTTTTCTATGTTTTAACAGGTCCCTGCAGATGGAATTCTAATCGCTGGTCATTCCCTTGCGATTGACGAGTCAAGTATGACTGGGGAAAGCAAAATTGTAAGCCTCAGTAGGCACTCTACTGCATTAGTTGGTAGTTATCATGCTCATATTCTTCTTTACTGGTCATGGTTCTGCAGGTTCACAAGGATCCAAGGGCACCATTTCTTATGTCTGGATGCAAGGTTGCTGATGGTTATGGTACCATGCTGGTAATATTCTTTTGGTTTTTCATCAACTTTTACTTGATTGGAAATGGAATTTTTTCTGTCAAATTCACAATCATCATGTTAGATTATATGTATTGATGCGGGTATCTGTTTGGAAGAAAGCATTTCATAGCTAATAGTTGTGATAAGTAGATGTTTTATTTCAAAAATATGGTACATGATGGACAATGGTTTTGATTATTGCTAGTGTCTGCATGGAGCCAATACAGCTCTTGCATGCTTGTGTTGTATTCTCTCAACTATGCCTCTGTATTTCTGTATGTGATCCAAATTATTTGTTTGTTTCCATTTTTTGTCAGTAGTCGTCATATATCTCATCAATCAGAGTGTTGGCTCCAGCGAGTTAATCTTGCTAACCGCTGATGGGAAGATTCATCTCCATACTTGTAGTGCGCCCTGTATTTTTATTTTATTGAGTAACATCATCTATTAGTGTGTCTTTTCTGCTACTATTTTCGGATAGTCCTTATGGCTTGAAGTTTGAGACCTCTTTATAATATGCTTTTACTTGGTGACTCTGAAAAGTAGAAAACTGATAGTATATTAAAGTTAAGGGTTGATCGAGCAACAGTGATGCAATCAAGAGAAAGATTAAATGACCTAACCTTTTCAAATTGGGATGGGTAACTTATAGTTAAATGGTTTAACTATCAAAATATATGTGGCTTCTGGTCTGCTTCTCTCAGTGTTAATGTAAGATAAAAGAGATTAAATAACTGTATTAAATAGAATTGCCATTCACTTGTATGTTGCCTTGGTGTTTTGACAAGCCCTTGTATGTAGTAGACACAACTAAATGATGTGTTCAGATTTGATGTTTAGTTCATTTAGTATATGCCTTCATAATATCTTGTTTGCCAGAGCTTAAGAGAACTGAGATATTATTTATAATGCTGACCTGCTTTTAGGTTATGTTACTTTATGCCCGATGGTGTGATCATAGGTTTAGGAGTAAAAAGTTGTACCTCATTATCATTATTATTAGGGAAAATTGCAGATGCGATCCCAAACATTTTCAATTTTTGCAGACTTTATCCTAACTTTCAGTTTGTGCTATCGAAGGCCCCTAACCTTTCGAAAATATGCAGCAGAGGTTCAAATGGATGGAAACCATCTATTTGACCGTTAGTTGACCAAATAAGTTGATTTTGACCAAATTTAAAATGGGTAAAATGGTAATTTTGCTATTTATCTCTTAAAATAATTAAAACAAAACAAAAATAAAAGAAAAAATTGTTCATTGTCTCCCTTCTTCAAACCACCTACCCTCCCTCACCCCAACCAAACCAAATAAACTTTTTGGCCACCACGACTCGCCACTGTCGCTGTCGGAGCCACTGCCATCACTTCCAACGGCTTTCCCCACCCATTGATTCTTCTTTCCCAATCCTATCCACACCTCTATCCCAAAACAAAATAAACTCAACTCATTTACCATTTCTTGAACCCACGAATTGAGTGTTTTCCTTTTTTAATTAAAACTGAAGCTTCTTAGTGTCTTCACATCAAACACACTCCCAAAATATAGCAGATTCGTCAGATCATAAATTACAGAAACGCCCACAGAACTCAACTTCTCTTCCTCCACCACTACCGGCTCCTCAGGTTTTTGGGTTTCCTCATCTGAGGTTTGTTTGATTGGGGCTTCAGATTCCAGTTTTTGATAAGCGATGGAGATTTCCTGAGCTACAGCTTTGGCGAGGGGCTGACGGAGCTTTTCAAGCTCGTCGATGCTAGCAAGGACGAATGGTTTGGATTTTAAGGGTTTCTTGTTGCTCCTTGTTTGGGGTTTTTCCTTGGGAGAGGGAGTCTTCCATCTCGAGTATGCAATTTTGCTTCTTGCGGAGGAAACATAGATGTTTGTTGATGACGTCGAGGACTGGTCCGTCAGTTGTCAACTCGGCTGATGAGGAAGATGGTGCTGTGTTCAAAGCCATTGTCGTGGTTGGGAAGGATGTGCAAATGAAGGAAAAGGCGGAGAAGGTGAATTGGTGGAAGTTGGCCGGCGGTGGTGGAAGTTGATTTTTAGGGACGGGGTTGTGGGGTGGGGAAGAAGATAACCTTTTCTTATTTATTTTCTTCTTTTTTTTGGTTTTTTATTTTTATTTTTTTCAGATTATTTTGATTATATTGTTTGTTTATTTAATAGGGAAAATAATATGATAAATAGCAAAATTACCATTTTACCAATTTTAAATTTGGTCAAAATCAACTTATTTGGTCAACTAACGGTTTCCATCCATTTGGACCTCTGCTGCATATTTTCGAAAGGTTAGGGACTTTCTCTGGCACAAATTGAAGGTTATGGTAAAGTCTGCAAAAATTGAAAAGGTTATGGACCGTAGCTGCAATTTTCCCTTATTATTATTATCAGTACAGTAGTATTTGAAATAGTAATATTATCGTTACTACTACCATTCTATTTTGCATGCTTGTTGATTTTTAGCTACAATTTTAAGTGTGCTATGGTTACTTGTGAAGTACGTTAACTTGATAAGAGGTTTGTTTCTTTAACATATATGTCATTTTCATGAAAAAAAAGTTTGTACTCCGTGAGTGACCATAGCTCTTTTTATAGACTTTAACGTGGTGGCTTACAGTTTGTTGGAATGCTATTCTTTCACAGGTAACAAGCGTTGGGATAAATACGGAATGGGGATTGCTGATGGCCAGCATATCAGAGGATAACGGTGAAGAAACACCATTGCAGGTTATCTTCATTGGAATTTCTGAACTTTTACACTGGGTGCTAAAAGTAAATGTGAACAATATTAACATTTTCATGTTTTATTAAGTTTAGGTACGATTAAATGGGGTTGCAACATTTATTGGTATTGTTGGGCTTGCCGTGGCTGTAGTGGTTCTGGCTGTCCTTGTGATCAGGTAGCTTTAGATGTAGTAAATGGTTCAATATGTGATCTCATGATTTGTATTGCAGAAGTGTCAGGGATAAACTTGACTTTGTGCTTGAGCAGATATTTTGCTGGGAAAACCAGTGGTCCAAGTGATCAAGCCAAGTTCCGAGCAGGGCAGACTAGCGTTAGTGATGCTATAGATGGCTTCATAAAGATATTCACTGTTGCAGTATGTGCTCATTTAGATAATCAACTGATGTTGTTTACGTTAATGTTTATTTTTGACCTGTTAACTTATTTAGATGAAACTGTAGGTGACCATTGTAGTTGTTGCAGTACCTGAAGGGCTTCCATTGGCCGTGACTCTGACGTTAGTTCATTTGTTCATTTCCATCTTCTCTTGAATCCCGTGCTCGTTTTTTTGCTGTTTTAAAGTCTAGAAGAAGTTTGTGGATGTCTGATACTCCTTTTGTGAAAAATAGTTCCTTCTAATGGTTATGATACCTCATTTGCATTTATTGCACCTGGAGGCTTGGATGCATGTACACACGTGTTCCTCATTTGCACTGAACATTTTTTATTTTATTGAATTGGAAATTCTCTTTGTAGGCTTGCCTATTCAATGAGAAAAATGATGGCGGACAAGGCCTTGGTATGTTGCTTACCTGATTTGAAGTGACAGTCATTGTCATGTTCTTACAATTTACTTGCATATTTTTCGATGTCTCATAATTGACAATTGAACTGCAGGTCAGGAGGCTATCAGCCTGTGAAACCATGGGCTCTGCAACAACTATTTGCAGCGATAAAACCGGGACCCTAACTTTGAATCAGGTAGGTTGTTTTTTATTTTGCTTCCACTTATCTTGGGAATTTTTTTTCTTTGGGAGGCGAGGACAGGGAGGATTTTGTTGATTGCTTCAGCTATTGGAGTAATTGGTAGAGATCTGGGAGTTTGTTTCATTTTGTATGATTTTTTCCCGAACTTTCTGCAGATGACTGTGGTTGATGTGTTTGCTTGCGGCAAGAAGATTGAACCCCCTGACAATAAGTCACTACTTCCTCCTAATGTTATGTCTCTGCTTCTTGAAGGCATTTCACAGAATACAACTGGCAGCATATATGTCCCTGAGGTGGGTTATTGCTAAATAGCAACCATATGGTCCATGATTTCTTTTTTATTTTACTTAGCCCTTGTTTGGGCTCCATTTTAATGAGGTTTTAGGGGAAAATATATTTTGGAATAGTGATTTTTTGGAGAATGTGGTTAAAAAAGAAGGAAAAAAATTGGGTTTATGTGTAATATTATTTTACTGGAGAATGTGTGGGTAAAAAGAGGAGAGAGAGAAATGCATTAAAATTTTAATGGAGCCCAAACAAGGGCTTAATATTCTAATTGAATGATCAATAGTGATGCTTAGGGTAGTGTATTGCTCGTGTTTTGATGATTTTTATCAGCTTATTAGTTTGTGACGGCATGTAATTTTTTATGGTGTAATATTTCTCGTCTCTAACTGACGTGTTGATGAATGTGTGCACGCATGCTTGTTCAGAGACGCTTATGTTAACTTGTGCACTTCATGAGTAAGTTGGTGAGGTGCCCAACCGTTTAGGATGTTTGTCTCTTACTAGGAGACACGTAATCATTAAAAGGTGGTGTTGAAGATATGGAAAGAATAATCTCTATNGACGTGTTGATGAATGTGTGCACGCATGCTTGTTCAGAGACGCTTATGTTAACTTGTGCACTTCATGAGTAAGTTGGTGAGGTGCCCAACCGTTTAGGATGTTTGTCTCTTACTAGGAGACACGTAATCATTAAAAGGTGGTGTTGAAGATATGGAAAGAATAATCTCTATGATATTTTTCCAATAGTGTATGATTATTTTCCTTAATAGTTGATTGTATAATTATTATACAATCTTTCCTTTTAGAGTTATTTATAGCCTTATAAATAGGGTCTTTTACTTTGTAATAGAAACATGTTTATTATATACAATTTATAATATTCTTCACATGGTATCAGAGCAGTTTCGATCCTAAACAAATAAACTTTTGAATTTCGTTTCCGGCGAGCGGCCTTAAGCCGCTCGTCCGGCTACCAATTTTTTTTCTTTTCGGATGAATCCTTTTGGTTTAGTATATGTTCAGTTTATCTGGAATTTGGTCAAGTTCATTTGAAATTTGGTTTAGTAGATGTCCAGTTCATCTGGAATTTGATTTGGTGTTGTTCGATGTATTCGAAATTTGAAATTTGCATCAAGTTTATTTGGGATTTGTCGAGCTGGAATTTGAAATTTGCATCCAGTTCATTTGGTACTTGTGGAGCTGGAATTTGAAATTTGCATCAGTTTGGTTAGATTGGTGGATGATGATTTTTCATTATCATCAACT
>CAIGRT010104078.1:0-12790 GCA_903798405.1 Fraxinus platypoda | reverse complement strand
GTTTATTTTTTCATCAACGTTATGTATGCCACATTATCAATTTGATTGTAAAAGATGGATTAGAACATATAAGATTACATTTAGATAAAACTAGACAAGCAATAAATTTTATTACTGTGTCACCAACAAGAAAGCAAGCATTTAACAATTTTTGTGCAGAGTATGACTTACAAAAAAAATAGATGTCAGTGGTACAAATCTTGAAATCCCCTTCCGAGTTAACAATTTTTGTGCATGAACGTTCGTAATGTGTTACAACCAAAAGAATTACAGGANAAAAGAATTATAGGAATTTAGTCTTTTATCATGATAAATGTGTAATAAAAGGCAATATCCAATTGTATAAAAAATTGCACGCAATCTATTATCACATTCGGTGTTTAGGTAGCATCGGAGGCTGCATTTAGTTTAGGTGATCAAGTTTTATCAAACGAACAATCAAGACTAAAAGAAGATATATTTGAGGCTTCAATATGCTTGAAGTATTATGAATGTACGGAATTATGTATTCAAGAACAAGTTGACAATATAATGGCTGAAGAGTTGCAGCAGATCAAATGATAGGATATTGTAAGTTTTTAAATTGATTAGTTTGAAAAAAAATAAGTAATTTTTAAATTTATTTGTTTTGAGAAAAATTGTACACGAAATATTTTATTCGTGTACAATTTTAGCTCCGCCTACGATAATTGTAGTCGGTCTCAAGTTTGGAAAAAAGAGAAGGGTTGTAACTTTTATTTAATTCATAATACGAATAAATTGCACAAATTTTAAATTTTTATAAAAAATTTAAATTTGTCAGGAAAAAAAAATCAAGCCGGCTCGGCTCACTAATGCCCGAGCCGAAAGCTCAAGTCGAGCTTAAATTTTTTGGTCGAGCTTTTGTTCGGCTCGACTCGGGCCAAAAAATTTCAGAAATCATGTATGGTGATGATATGATTGGTTGTGCTAGGGAAATTGATGGACTAGATTACTTCAAGGGTTTATGAACGGAGTTAGGCAAGGTTCTAAAGGTATAAGGCATAGAAAGGCAACAAGGTCAAATATCAAGTCTTAAGAGCTCAAGTATAATAAAATATATTATTATAATTATTCTAAAAAGGTTTTTATTTAATTAGTTTATTTAACCTTAAAAAATTGGACCAAAAAAGGTGCGAGTCTCTTAGTGCCTAGAATTGCCTTTAGCCGCTTAGGTGGTAAAAAATAGAGTTGTCGTTTTTTCCACCTTTTTCAACCTTTTAGAACATTAGATTTAGATAATCTATCTCAAACTTATTCGAGTTCCACTAAATAAATTGAACTTTAGCATAGAAGATTAAGACGTGTTAGCTTTTCGTACTTGAAAAAGTAATGTTTCTGACCTTTTTTGTAAGAATAATGCTTCTTGTACATTGTTTTCTTGACATCAAGTTTGACATCATGTGTAAATTCAAATTGTGTTTGGCGGGAAAGTGTGTTGTTTTTAAAAACTGTCCAATGTGATGCTACCACGTGGCACAATGTGAAACTTGATGTCAAACTTAGTGTACTTGTAGCATGGTTGTTTTTGTAAATAGAAATATTCATGAGTTGTTTGAACACAGCACTCATTTCATGTAACAATCATGCTTGGTACTTTGACAATTTTAAAAAATAAACAGTTTTCTTTCCAATAATTTTTTAACAACAAGGCAAGCAAGTGTCAAATATGATGTACAGTACTTTGAAGTGTACAAATGACATTTCCCTTCTCGTTCATAGTGATTTTTTGGAACATTCTCCTATTATCAATATTTGTAGGCAAAAATGATTTCCACGTTCATTGTTGATCATAATAGTGTATGTTGAACCTATTTGCTCAAAGAAAAATCTGATGTGAAAGAAAATTTCAAAGTTATTGATAAAATGATTAGGACCCAATTTTAAGCTACGGTACTTTGAACAGATAATGGAAGGGTACTATTCGTGTATTTTGTGCTCCCTTATGAGCGAAAATGAGATTGTAGATTACACCATAATAAAATGGGGTTGTCCATAAATAAAAAATAAAAAATCGACGCCTTCTTAAGGTAGCTACGACCATAAGATTTAAACTTCGGAGTTCCAAAACACTTTTTAACGGTATTGGAAAAAAAAAAAAGGAAAAAAAAGAAGACTGAGGTGCTGCCGTAGGAAACCTGATAACTTTCCCTGTACTTATGGAATACTCCTTAAAATTAAGCACAAGATTGATGGAAAAATTGAAAGATATAAGGCGAGACATGTGACAAAAGTTACTCAAGCTTATAGTATTTACTATCAAGACACATTTGCTTCGGTAGCAAAAATGAATATATCATATTTGTTTTACCCATTTCTTCAAACTTGGAATGACATCTTTAACAGTTAGTTGTGAAGGACGCTTTCCTTCACAGAGACCTAGAAAATGAAGTCTATATGGAATTTCCACCGCAACTTTGAAGATAGATTTGATAGAAAGAAAGTGTGAAAGTTAAAAAAGTTTTATAGAGGCTAAAACTATATCCACAAACTTGATTTGATAAGTTCACTAAAGCATTTCACCGTATTCGAGTATACTCGGAGTCCACGTGACCATACTACTTTAAAAACATTCAAATGATGAAGGATTACTACTTTGATTGTTTATGTAGATTATATTATTGTCATGGATAGTGATATTGAAGTGAGAAGACAAAAAATAAAAAATAAAAAAAAATGCTTTCAAAGAATTTAAAATCTAAAGGTTAGAGAACACTAAGGTTTTTCTTGGGAATCGAAGTGGCAAGATCTCACAAATAATTGTTTCTCTTGAAAATAAAATATGATCAAGACCTCATTTGATAAACATGAATGTTAAGTCGTAAGTCATTTGGTGTTCCCACTTATTCTATTCTAATAATAAGTTAGGAGCACCAGTTGGAACTGATACAGTTGATGAAAGTCGTTACCAAAAGGTTGGTAGGAAATGTAATTTATCTTGTCTCACACAAGACAAGACATTGCATTTGCTGCGAGTGTGCACTGTCCTTCTGTAGTTCATATGAAAGCAATTTTGCAGTTCTGTGATAATTGAAAAAAATTCCTGAAAAGGTCTTCTCTTATCAAAGAATTACCATATTGAGGCATAAACAGATGGGATTTGGACTGATTTAGTAAACGACAGAAGACTTATTTCTGGATATTGTACGTTTTTCTGTGGAAATTTGGTTGCTAGGAGGTGCAAGAAATAGTTGATAGCAGCATTATTTAGTGATGAAGCAGAATTCACGACAAGGATTCAAGAAATTTGTGAGATGATGTGGTCGAGAATTTTGCTCAGATTTACATATTGTTCAACCGGGAGCATTGAAGCTTTTCTCTAACAATAAGGCATCCATAATTATTTCTCATAATCCAATTCAACATTATCAAACTTGAAAGTTATAAGTTCGATCCTAAACTCACCTAATAGATGAATAACATGGAATTAAACTTACCAATTAAAAGCAACAAGTCACTTTTTTAATTGTTCTAGATGTTTAGTCAATTAAGTCAATTTTTTCCTATATTGAATTGCGACAATAATAATTAAAACAGTAAATAACTTAAGATTTGTTGACGGAGAAAATCCATAAGTAGATAAAAACTCCGGGACCAAGCCTGTAGTTTCCACTATAGATAATAAGAACTTGCAGTGTGATCCAGTCTAAAAAATCTACTAGACTCGCTGATCTAATTCCTGCAATTTTGAAGACCCGTTGGAATGTACTTCACTCACACTTGCTCCCAATCTTCTAGAATTGTCTATCACTTGGGGATCACCAAGAACACCATGTTCTTGTACTCTTCCTATGCTTCTGGTCCAACCTTTCTCAAACTTCAACAATCTCTGAAAGTTATTGAGAAAGTACCTTACTGATTATATCTAGAAAGTGGATGTTTTGGATTATATGAATTTAATATTTTTCCCAACTTGTGGTTGATTGATCTCAAAGAATCAAAAGTTTAATTTCAATGTTTGGATGTATTCTTAGATTTTGGAATGATGTTATGAAAATGTAATATAATGATCAACCACCACAAAAACGTCATGGGCATTGTGTATTTATAATAGGATGTATTTGGGTAGTATATGATAGATAGAACTTTTGAAAATCGCAAACTAGGATTTCACGTATAACACCATCGCCCGAGTACCAGGCTAGCGACATGCGACCGAGAGGTGTGTCGCTCGAGCGATAGCCGGACGACAATGATTTTGCTTTTTCCGCTTGAGCATCAGTTAGGCGACATGCTAGTGTAAATTTGGCGACTTTTTCTCTGTGTTCCATACTCGAACCCAAAAACTCATAGTTCATCTATACAACCTCCAAAACACTCATTGACTTTTACAACTCCTTTATAACAATCATTTTCTTTTATAATAATTATTTTGTCTAAAGAATTGCCAATACAACTAAAAACGTAACAATCTCCCCATTTGACATTTTGTGACAAAACTATACAATACAAGTCAAGGATGTAAAAACAAAACTAATCTACCCAAACTCAATTTAAATATTTGTCTCTTGCATTCCTTAAAAAACCCGTTTCCTGAAATCAACAACTCAAACACCAAGTGTAAAAGCACGTGATACAAGAAATATAATAATAGAAACAGACTATCATAAATATGCTAGTTAGATTGAGAAGTAATACCAATGTTAATCAAAACACCAAATAAAACATTAATATCATAAGCATTTAAAATGTTGAATGAACATCTCCCCCTAACTGCAAACTCCCCCTAAAATGCAGTTACATTATCAAAGAAAATGCCCATCATCTTCTCTTCCCCTTCTGTCACAAATGACGACGGGAACTATAAATACAAAATATAATAATTCAAAGATGCATTTGATAGCATGCAAAAACATAATCAATGAACAATAAACTTTCCTACATACTCAGTTCAAATCTAAATGTAGTTAAATGTATAAGTGACTCATGTGTGTAAAGTACCACTAATTCCTCGTGATCAAGATTACAAACCTTAAATTTGTAAGAAATGGCATGCTAAACATCACTATTAAATAATTTTAACATACTAATGAAAGTCAAACCAACAATGTATATTATGCTCATTTTACATGTATATTATTCTTTTCTTCCTTTTACTCTGAGCATGTATATATTTTCACATAATTTCTATTTTTCTTTTTAAGCTCATATTTTTTTTTTCAATTTTCACATCTTATGTGCAGACTCTTCTCCATTAAGCGACTAAGATGACCCATGTAACTAGTTTTGGGCCGATGACTCGAAGTTAGTTAACCATAGGGCATTAGGTTATGAGAAACCCCTCGAGCTTAATTGTTCGAGTCAAATAGGCTTCGAACAAGAGTATAAAATGAATCACTTTTTTTTTATTTAAGGGGATATACTAGAGTTTAGGTTTACTAAATTAAGATCAATCCATGTTCAAGGTCACCTTACCAACAGATGACAACTATCCCAAATCTCACACACGCGGTCAAAACTTACCCACAAGATCATAGTGTTGTCGTGCAGATGGTACATGATGAAACATATGCTAAGCACTCCACATAAATTTAAACAAAGTAATGAAAAATATGTTATAGCACATCGATTAAACTCATACTTGATCACAACACACATGTTCAAGTAAATCATATAGTCAAAAAATTTCTCTTTTTTGTTTATTTTTTTTAAAAAAATCAAACTACCTAAAATGCTTAAAAAAAAAAAAAAAAAAAAACCAGAGATGCATTCAATAATGAATGAATCACAATTAATAAGTATAAGCATACATCAAAAACACCTATTCAGTTAGGTATGCAAACACTCTTACCTTTAAGAGTACCGTGATTAATTTCAAAATTTTTCAGATCACTCTTTTTAACCTAAACTTATCTAGTGGAAGATTTATTCGGAGTCAACTATATCATTAACTTGGTCAAATGACTCACTTGATTACTAAGGAAGTTAATTCGACCATCAAAATCCTAATTTCTAACTCTAGTGAAATTCTGATTTCTATTTCTATTCATGGATTCATGACATCTAGGCCTTATATATCCTAACTCACCACAATTGAAACAAGTAGGGATAAACCTAGGTCCAAAGTTATGTGGTCATTGATATTTATTTCTAGGTTGGTAGGTCATATGCTGTCTATTAGGCTTTTGTCCTACGATACCCTTGTTCTTGAGTCAGGATTAGGAACATTTCAGGCTGCTTGGTGGCAGGGATACAAATTGTTTTGGAAGTACTAACCCTATTATGATCGACCTGCTTATATCCTAAACTTGCCCTGTTCCCAAAAGCTTGTTCACCAAAAGACTGTCTAGTTTCTGAGATCCACTAGAGAAAGTAAGAAGTTGAGACTTGGAATATTCAAGTTCGCTCAGAAGGTTCTTAACTCGGATTTCTAATTTATCATTTTCAATGGTCAGCTCACTAACTCTCCTAGAGGACTTCTCAAGTTCACATATAAGATCCTTAATCTTAGACTCTTAGAGATTAATTCACAGTATCTAGTTTATTGAGGTACAAGGTAGACTCCTGAAGGTCAGCTACAAATTTCTCTCTTAATAGCTCAAGTTCATTGACCTTCTTAAGCACAGATTTATTCATCTTCTTAATCTAAAGATTCTCTTCAAATGATTTTTTGATAAGCCTCACGAATCTCTTCCTCATATTGCTCACCATTATCTACTTTCTCAACCTTTTCACTGTCCTTAACAAATTCACTTTCAATCCTAACAGTAAATGCCATAAACTTCCCACTCTCTTTATGAGTGGACAACTTACTTTGATTATCCGAGCTAGACTCGTCATCAGTGAGAGTTGCATTTATACCTTTACCCTGATTTATCTTATCATTAGGGCACTCACTTCTATAGTGACCAAAACCTTAACACTTATGACATCTCACAGATTTAGATCTTTTTCTAGACTCACTGGAATCACCTCTGTATCTCTCTTTAGCCTTTTTCTTATTTCTAAACATTTTTTTGAAAATTCTTAACAAACTATGCTATTTCCTCATCACTAAGTGATTTCGAATAAGAAGAATCATACTCTTATTCCCTAACAGTGTTCAAGGCTATATAGACTTGTTCTTCTTAGGTTGAGATGTGGTGAGTTCATAAGTTTGGAGAGATCTAACCAATTCTTCAATCTTAACAGCTTCTAGATCTTTCCTCTCCTGGATAGTCGTAACTTTAGGCCTAAATCTCTCAGGTAAGAATCTTAAGATTTTTCTGACAATCTTAGGCTCAGAAATTTTCTCACCTAGGTTAAAGCTATAATTAACTATATTATTCAAGCTCGCATAGAAGTCATCGAAGGTCTCATCATCCTTCATCCTAATCTCTTCAAATTTAGTGATCAACATCTGTAGCTTAGAATTCTTAATAGCACGAGTTCCCTCATGTGTTTTATGTAAAATATTCCAAATCTCTTTAGCAACCTCACACATAGACACATGCTTAAACTCTTTAGGTGACAGCTATAAATAGAGCATGAAGCTCTTTACTATTCCAATTACACCCATCTAAATCTTTCTTATACCAAGTTGAAATATCCGTAAGGGTAATTACACCTGCAACTATGGTAGATGGGGCAATCCAACAATTTACTACGCTCAACCAAATAAGTTCTTCCATAGATTTCAGGAAGGCTCTATTCTAACTTTCCAATAGGCTATTACCATCAAAATATGATGGAATAGATAATGAACTACTCATCGAGAAAACTAGGGTCAGTATTGGGCTCTGATACCACTTGAAAATTACTAGTTCGACCTTAAAATCTAAGTAGGTGAATAACGCGGAATTAAACTTACCAATTAAAAGCAACAAGTCACTTTTTAATTGCTCTAGATGTTTAGTCAATCAAGTCAATTTTATCCTATATAGAATTGCCACAGTAGTAATTAAAGAAATAAATAACACATGATTTGTTGTCTGAGACAATAAGAACTTACAGTATGATCAAGCCTAGAAAATCTACTAGACTCGCTAATCTAATTCGTGCAATCTCCAAGATCCGCTAGAACGTGCTTTACTCACACATGCTCCCGATCTTCTAGAATTGTCTATCTCTTGGGGATCATCAAGAACACTTTGTTTTTGTACTCTTCCTGTGCTTTTGGTCCAACCTTCCTCAAATTTCAGCAATCTCTGAAAGCTATTGAGAAAGTACCTTCCTGATTATATCTAGGAAATGGGTGTTTTGAATTATATAAATTTGATATTTTTTCCAACTTGTGGTTGATTAATCTCAAGAAACAAAAGTTTAATATCAATGTTTGAATGTGTTCTTGGATCTTGGAATGATGTTATGAAAATGTAATATAATGATCAACTACCACAAAAAAGTCATGGGCATTGGGTATTTAAAATATGAGGTATTTGAGTAGTATAGGATAGATAAAACTCTTGAAAATCGAGAACTAAAGTTTCACGTACAACACCGTCACTCGGGCGACAGGCGAGCGACAATGACTCTGCTTTTTCCGCTCGACCATCAGTTAGGCGACATGCTAGCATAAATCCGACGTCTCTTTCTCCATATTCCATACTCAAACCCAAAAACTCCGTGTTCTTCTATACAACCCCCAAAAGACTCCTTGACTTTTACAACTTTTTTATAACAATCATTTTCTTTTATAATAATCATTTTATCTAAAGAATTGCCAATACAACTAAAAACCTAACAAAACTAAACACGTTGAAGTAGATAAACACTTTGTCAAGAAGAAAATAGAAAATTGTCATATTTATATATATTACTCTTATTACTAGTGTTAGAATTTGGGCGTGATCCAAATTCTTTGTTGAAGATAATTGAGAATTGTAACAAAAGTGCACGCCAAGAGAAATTCTATTTGGAATGCTATTGTGAAATCATATTCAAGTTTATTTGGAAAATTCTAGTTGAAGTTCTTTTAGGAGTTGAAATTTGTGTTGGATTTGAAAGGGTTAAAATTACAGAATAAAGGGTTTTCCCATCGCATTATTTGCTAGTCCCAAGGCGCTCGAGCGCCAAAAGCAGCTAAGCTGGCGCCTTCCTAGCTCTAGCCTACCACTCGAGCGGCAATGTTTCCGGCCCAAGTCTATTTTTTGTGTTTTGACGAGTTTTCTTGCATTCTACTTCAACTACAACTCTACTATTAGGGTTTGGATATCCCCTATTTGTTCCTTATATATAGTTGGCTCTTTATTATGATTTAGATGGAGTTAGACAAATCATAAACATAAAATCTTTGCATTCTTTCTCTATATTATAATAAAATCTCATTTACTATGCAAATTACATTGTTCTTGTGTATTTAAGATCTTACTTCATATTATGGTTATAGTTTTTTACTTTTTTTCAAATAAATTGGTATTGGATTAATCCAGTATCATCTTTGTTTTACGACAAATTGGTATCAGAGCTTTTGGTTTGAAATTTTTGGAAAAATAAAACACCCTGTCGAATAGCTGTTATTGGTCATGTCAGAATAAAGATGTTTGATGGAATGATTAGAACACTTGTTGCAGTGAAGCACGTTCCAAATTTGAAGAGAAATTTTATCTCCTTAAGTACTCTTGATTCAAAATGGTACATGTGCACTGTTGAATACTAATCATAAAACACCATGAACAGCAAGATGTTGAGGTCCGAAATTCAAAGTGAAATTTTTTATTTTCCCGCTCCTAGTCGTCATGGGAAAGAAAGTCCTAAAGGTTAGTAAAGGGGGCCTTGTTTTGTTAAAGGGACACACACACACACACATACACACACACATATATGTCTTGCAATGTTATACAGAATTTTTTAGCAATCATCATATTTTAAGAGCTCAAGTAGATTTGGAGTTGAATTCTGTATTGTTGGAGTCTAGTTTAGGATCTTATTTGAAGAATACAGCTCGATTGAATATAGAAGTTATGGGTAAATCCATCTTGCCACCATTATCTACGGTGTCATTGTATTTAGTTGCTAGTAATAGACCCATTTTGGCTATAAAAGTCCACATAGGTACAATTCTGTTGATTTAGTTGATGGTTTGAATGCGGTTAATAGTGTTGATTCTAGCTAAAATCCTTCTTTTGGTGTATTTAGTTGTGATTATGTTACATGGCTTGTTTCATCCTTGTTTGGTGGTCATTACATCACTTTTGTCCCTAGTGGGTATCAGCAGTGAAGAATATTTCCAATTGAAAATTTTTGATGGAGAAGTTCGTTTGCATTTTCATTGAAGAGTTCATGTTTATTCCTCACGGTGGATTTTATCTCCAGGTAGATAATTTTTTTGAAGTTTACTCATTGTAGTGAAATTTGTGTCAAGGAGGGTTTGTTAGAATTTGGGTGTGACCTAAATTCTTTGTTGAAGATAATTGGGGATTCTAATTAAAATGCACGTTAAGAAGAATTTTATTTGGAATGCTATTGTGGAATCCATTTCAAATTTACTTGGCAAATTCTCGTTGAAGATCTATTTGAAAGTCCTATGGGGAGTTGAAATTTGTGTTAGACTTGAAAATGTTGATATTATGGAATTGAGGGTTTTCTCGTTGCATTTCCATTAGTCTGGGGCTAGTTGGGTGCTCGAGCTCCAAAAGCAGAGAAGCGGCGTCTGCCTACCACTTGAACGCTAGGGCACCGCTAGCCTGGCGCTAGCTGCCTGCTCGAGCGGCTTTATTTTCGGCCTAGTCTCATTTTTCGCATTACTTGTATTAGGATTTGGACGTCCCCTTTTCGTTCCCTTTATATAGATGACTCTTCATTATGATTTAGACGGAGTTAGATAAATCATAAATACAAAATCTTTGTATTATTTTTTCATATTATAATAAAATCTTACTTACTCTACAAATTACATTGTTCTTATGTCTTTAAGATCGTTACTTCATATTGTGACTATAATCTCTTATTTTTCTCCAACAAATTGGTATTGGATTTATTCGATATCATTTTCGTTTCACAACTAGTGAAGAACAACTAGCAAATGCTTTGACAAAAGAACTACATAGACCTTTATTCCTCTCATTATTAGCAAGTTGGGAATGATTGATTAAAGATTTGTTTAGTAAGTTAATATTTTATAATAATTGTGATTATGCTAATTTTAGTTTCTTTAGAAAAATAGTTCTTTTTAACCAGAATATTATAGTATGTATGCAATATAAATTCACTTTCCATTCGATTATTTCTATTTATGAAAATAAAATATATTTTCTCAATGAGAAGTTTTTTTGGTAAATTTTTTTTTTTGAAATAAATATTTTGACCTTATTAAAAATAGTTGCACCACATTCTCCATGTACTTTTCTACCTCGCCCCTATTCCATCCTCTCCTGCTTTTTCCATCTCTCCTCTTCACCTGAGAACTTCCCATCCATTCCTCATTGCATCTTATCCCAATTCCCCAATATTTCCTTTCCTTTCCAACCTAAATTCTATAAAATATTAGATAATATTACAATTTCTTGTAACTCAAGAGTTACTTCTAATCTCAACAACTTAGCAGTTACTGTAGAAATGTAGAAGAAAACTCCAATTGAAGAGGAGGAAATGGCGGGAAGAAACTAATTTATTCAATTGAGAAATCTGAAATTCTAATTTACAATGAAGACAAGGCAAGTACTTATACCGTGCCAACCGAAAAACAGAATGGAAGTAAGGTAAAAAGATATAAATAACCTTCTACCAATTTCACATAATTTCACATCTTAACACTCCCCCTCAAGATGGAAAGTTTATGTTTAACACTCTCATCTTGCTAAAAAGTGAAGTAAGCCTAGTTCCAGCTAAAGGTTTGGTCAGTAAGTCTGCCAGTTGCTGCTGCGAAGTTGTATGCAACATCTTGACTTCATTTGCTTGAACTTTGTCCCTCACCAAATGACAATCGATTTCTATGTGCTTGGTTCTTTCGTGAAAAACTGGATTACTCGCTATGTGTATAGCAGACTGATTATCACAGAACAATAAGGCAGGTCTTGTGTGATCAATTTGCAGGTCATTCAAAACATTTTTCAGCCAAGTAAACTCACAAACCGCTGCTGCCATTGATCTATATTCAGCCTCGGCTGAAGATCTTGATACGATATGTTGTTTCTTAGATTTCCATGACACTAGAGAATTGCCTAAAAAGTTACAATACCCAGTAATTGATCTCCTTGTATCAGTACACGCTGCCCAGTCAGCATCACAATATCCTTTAAGTTGAAGATCAGACTTGCTGGGGAAAAATAAGCCTTGTGCTGGTGCACTCTTCAGGTACCTTAGGACATGATAGGCTGCCTCTAAGTGAGTTTGTCTTGGGGATTGAAGAAATTGGCTCAGAACTTGTACAGGGTAAGACAAGTCTGGCCTGGTAATAGTCAGATATAAAATTCGCCCAACCAGCCTTCGATAAACACTGGATCAGTTACAGGTTCTCCTTCGTCCTTTCTCAACTTCAAATTGTATGGCAAGAGGGTATTTGCTGGTCTAGCACCAAGAAATCTAGCATCAGTGAGAACATCTAATGCATATTTTCTTTGGCAAATGGATATCCCCGTTGAATTCCTTGCCACTTCAAGACCTAAGAAATACTTCAGAATTCCTAAGTCTTTAAGCTTGAATTGCTTATTTAACTCATCCTTAAACTGGTTGATGTAAGTCAAATCATTCCCCCCAACTATTATATCATCCACATATATCAAGAGAGTGGTGAATGAGCAGCCATTTGCTTTGCTAAACAACGAATGATCAGACTTAGATTGTCTGAAACCCTGTGACAGAATATAGGACGTAAGCTTCATGTTCCATTGTCTCGAAGCTTGTTTCAATCCAT